>JBCAUG010375593.1:0-16605 GCA_038406175.1 Haplosyllis leylae
AATACAATGCCACATGTCAGATGGTGATTGGTTGTACTCATCACGCGATTTGCTGATTGGCTACCGGGATTGTGCATATGCCGTCTTTGCACTGATTGGACATTGTTTTGAGGAGATAACAGGGTGCATGTGATCTTCACGTGATCAGGGCATGATCCATGCATGATCCATACAGGGGTTTTGGCGGGAAAGCTTGAGGAGATGTTCGAGACACGGAATGACGCTCTTTTGGCCAACGGAAGCCAAATACAATTGCGGTTTCGCTCCTCTCCTCAAACTTTGCGCAAGAGATAAATCTCAACCTGTTACATTAGTCTATCTAAACATATAGCCTCTATCATTGGGGCATTGTTGTATTTTAAAAATTCCCGATATAGTAATGCCTCACCATCTACGCCCATACTTATCATTGAGGCCTTCATCCGTGACATATATTTCATCTCTCTTTCATATCAAGCGGTTTGTTAACATTACACAATGGTGCTCTCTTATGATGGGAACAAACACTGGTAGTATTGGTGTGTTGATCGATTGATATCTTTATTTTCATTACATTCATAATTATCTTTTTCCTTTTTTCCATTCATTTCTTGAGTTTCTGTTGCCTTATTATTTATGTGCCCTATCTCATTTTGTTCCAAATCATATACTTCTTTTTGTGCAGCATTACATTTCTGTCTTTTGGTCATAGCATGTCCTAGGTTATGGCTGTACAGCATATGATTATGTTGATAGATCTGTCTATGATGATCTTACAACAGATCATTAATAAATGGCATTTCATCAAGCTGTACATGCACATGTACCTGAGAATATGTCCATCTTGTGCATTTGATCAACTGTTTTTGTGTGTACATCTTTTGTATTTTCTTTGACTGTTGCAGTTTCTATGTTCATATAACTATCCATCTGGTCTTTGTCAATCTAGTTTTTCACGATACGCATTTCTGACAGATCTGTTAGATCTGACAGATCTTTAAGTAGATTTCTACTCTTTGCTGTTATTTGTATTAATTATTTGACAATGTATCCACAATCTAGCAAGTACTGGAAATATTAAATAACCCTTACATTTAAATTCTAAATTCTAAATCTTAAAAATTGCATTGTATTTCTGTCAGATCTGACAGATCTGTCAGATTTACTTATCGTGAAAACCCAGTTGTCTTTTCGAAGTGTGCAATTATGTTCTGGAGAAAACCCCAGGTTAATGTCATCTTGTTGTACTTACTTGTTGTGCAATTCCCAATAACACTACTGTGTTTTGATCATACAATTTTAGTCACTGCTGTTGTGTGGTCGAATGTCCACATGAACAGGTGACACTCGTACTACATTGATGTTCTATTTATAGCTGCATACCATAGTTATTAAATATCTAATATTAATCATAATGTTGCGAAATTGTAATACACATGTTTATTTGTAAATCAGGTCAGTCTGACTAAAGAGCTGCTTGATGCATTCTTGGAGACTATTGTGTGAACCAGTATGGATATGATTGACAGATCCAATGCTATAAATAAATGTTATTGTGCAATACTCTCCTGTATTATGAAACTATTGCACAATCAGTGCCTAACCTTTTGTTGTGAAAAAGTATTCAAATAGATAGATAAGCTAAAACCCAACAATTTTTTTCCAGAATGTTGCACAATTGGATGCCTATATAAGGCAGACAGGTCTAAGCCTACTCATGTCACTCACTGGAGAGACTTTCTAGAAGACACTTCTACTACAACAAAGCATTGGACAGGATGTCATTGCAGTACAGTAGTACACTTTAGTTCCTTGATGCTTAGCATTGTATGGAATAAAAGTGTTACTTGGAATATTCTGACTTAGTTATTTGTTTGAGCATTGCACTTCTGAATCAGGATTCAGTGTTCACTTAAGAGGTGCAGGGTTTACACCTTATTGGACTTTTGGCTGCAACATTTTGAACTCTAGTCTTTAAGCTACTAACTCGATGAGTAGTTACCAACTACGCAGCACTACACTTTCTGCAACAGTATGTTTAATAGTTTGTGTGCATAATGGCACAGGTGATCATAATGCACCTTGTTGGAGCAGAGGTACAAATATATTTGTGTTTTCAGGATGCCAAATAGAAGTTTGATGTTCACAGTAACCTCCTGTGTTACCCTCGCCTTTGTACTGGCCTCTTCCATGTCATGATTGTTGACCTCCTCTACCTTTGTAACCTGACCATCCTGTTGTTGATAATTTTGACTACAATTATTATCTCTACCTTGACCACCATTTCTGCCTCAGTGTTTGTTGAATGAGCATCCTAAATTCAAAGATATCATTGATTGTTGTAAAAATTTTGAAGAAATAGATATATAAATCTATTTTAAGAATAAATTTCCACGAAAGCAAATGTTTTTATTTTTCATCCTTTCAAACAATACTGAACAACTTATGTTTGATGCGGCTAAACTGACAAAAACACCCTGACAGGCGTTCTGACTAGTCCTTACACAGTTCTTTTTAGCTTCACTTTGGACAGAAAATTATGAATGACTGGCCAGTCAGAAGTGAGTGTAATTCCTTCAAAGTGAGAAAGTGGCACACGTGCAGTATAATGAGTTGCAATTTTAATTGTTGATTATGTTTAATTGACGTGTCTGTGTTTGATGATTAAAGTGTCACCATAATCCTTAAGTCACAAGAGGGCAAGATAATTGCATCAACACCTCCTGGGATGTCATCCAGGGAAGTCTTTAAGTATATGTTAAAGCACTAGCTGGAGTTGTTTCAGTAAAAATAATATGTTCAAGTGGCCGCTAGGCCACGAGAATATATTATTTTACTGAAACAACAATCAGCATGTGCTTTAACAATTTTAAAGAATTTTGAGGGCTGGAGAACCCCTATAAAATTTACTTTTAGTGGCCTCAGTATTGTCTCTCTCCAGGACTGAGTTTTCAATAGGAGCCTTCTTTGTACTTGGGGTCTATTGTACATATTAACAGAATTGCCAATTTTGCCTTTTAAGACCTTGCAAATGGTCCAGAAAGTCACTGGAGCAAAGCGAAGAGAATAGGCAGGGGGAAGGCCACATGACATGGAGCAAGCAGCAAGGCTCTCTGGCCTCACTGCTTGTTTGGTTGGCTAACTGTATATATCACTCCGTTCTTTGAAATATTGACAATTTTGGATTAATTTTTTCACTATGAAGGGGTATGAGTTTCTGTCTGATACTGTCTGGATACCTATCTGTCTGTGTACCAAAGGATTACTTATTTGGATGAATATTTATGGGTGTAAAAATTCATTGAAAATCGGATATTATGCAGTAAATTTTGGATTTAGCAGCAAAACAACAGTGTCCAAAAACAAGGTAAAATTACTTAAATTCGTATTGTAAAGTGTTCTAATCATAATAATTACTTCATAAATGTCTTAATTAGTTAATTTTACCCTGAAATGTTGTGTCACACTTGTGGTCATTTTGTCTTTTTCAGGAAAGTGCAATTTTAGTGTACCCGGGTCAGTGCACTCAAGATGCCAATTTTCGTGGCAGGTGTCACATCTGAGGGGAGAGTCACTGTGGAACAATAGAAATTCACAGTGGTTTTCCTCTCAGATAAAATCACCTTTTCTGAATAGACAACAGCCCTTAAAATTCTTTAAATAGGATGGCAAAAATGTTAAAGTCAGCTCAAGATGTAGTCCACAACTGAGAAGTACTTCACTTTGTGCATTTGTGTATTTTAGTTTGTAGATATGTTTGTAAATATAGTTTCCATGAATGTTACAAGTTCAACATGAAATAAAGTTCAACAATATCCAAGTTCAACAAGATGCAGCCTTCGAGTTCTCTTTCACAGAAGAACCTGAGTTTCATTATACACGGTATTTTAGAGATTAAGACTTAGTAATCAAGATTTAGTAATCAAGTCTGCAGGATTGATTATTCATTTACAAAAAAATGTCGACACTATACGTTTTGTAGTGCAGTGTATCATGAGATGCGCCTCTAGTGTGGGGATGAGGAACCTCGCTCTGGAGATATAGACTACGTACGCACATATCGTATTCAGATGTGCATGCAGACCAAGGTGCCAGGCAATAGTTGGGTATTTGGCCAATGACTCAATACTCCTCTTGCTTCCACTGGTCTCGGTTGAAAAAATATGTCAAAATTTTGTTATTACCAAATATTAGCTGATAGATTTGTATTAAACTTGAAATAGTGAAAAAACTCAAGGTGCCATTTTTTCTATTGATATTCTATTATTGGTCATCAGGTCATACAACTTCTGCCAGGCCCTAGGGCCCGCATCCTATACTGAATACTACCCGTGGTACGGGGGCGGTAAAAGTACAGGACAGCCAAAAGTCAGTTAGTTAGGGCTTGAATCCTTATCTCAATTTATTTTTCATTACAGGTGAACCGAGTTTTCCTTGGGACTGCACTGCTAATACTGATTTGTTTCCCAACATATAATACAATAGCACCAGGTAAATGGACAACATTTCCTACTTGCTAAGTAAATTTGCTAAACAGCACCATTTCTGTTCTGTTCATGTCCGTCTTTCAATTACACTGAAAACTAATGTTACCAACAAATTATCTAAAATTGCGTACAAAAAAACCCCAGATGTGCAAAATATTTTTCGTTTTATTGAAACGTTATAACTGAAAGATTACTGAAAAATTCAAACAAGTTCATTTGAGTTTTTAATGACTTTCACTGTATTCAGTGAATTTATTAAATTCAAAACTGTTTATAAAAAATGAGCATTTGAACCTGCAACCTCTTAAGACAGAGATGTTAGCACAGTGCCAGCAAAGAAACAGGCAACTGAGAGGATCTGTTGACCCCATTGACCCCAATTAATCAGCGATTTATCAGATTCCCTGAATTTGCTGAATTCACTGAGTGAAAGCTCTGTTTTATCTAGAATTAATAAGTAATTTCCATCATTAAAAACATTACGACATTAAAAAAATGATGATCTGTCAATATAGTAAAGAAAATTTTACAAATGATAAAGTAAGACATGCTAAAGGAGCATTGAATCTTTCAGTCTTGTATGAAGACAGTAATAACTGGAACACAAAATTTAGTCCAACTGGATAAGCTCACACGGTTACAAATCATGACAAGGAAGCCACATATGGCTTTATGTAAAGCTGATGTTGCCTAATGATGTATCAAGAAGTCACACAGCAAAATGCGTGAGGCTCATAAAGAACTTGACATGAGGAGTGTCAAAGTCTATATTATCAATTTTAAACCAAATGTGAAGGTCACTAAATTGCTTAAAACCACATTTTATGAGAAGTCTGAGGGTTTTTAAGATTTATCACATGTGACCTCAAAATTGATCTTATTGACGCGGAACCTCCTCATGTCAAGATATCATTTTTCTGTACCACATGTATAGCTCAGCTGTTTCGCTTTGTTCACATCATAACAGCATCCAGTGAATATATAATACTGAATTCACTAAACTGATACGATCTTTCAATGTATTCATTAATGTCACCAACTATTACTTTGGGGAGTAATAGTTGTCCTTTTTGTAAGTCACTCATAGATTTATATGAAAGTCAAAGAGTTTCTTGTATGAGAAATGATGATAATTCTTAGGTAACATGGTAATGTTGTGAGGCATTGATTGGTTTACTGATTGAAAATTAGGCAAATTGTACCTTTGGTAGATTATTTAATTCGAAGTTTTTTAAAGATTCTTTGGAAACCACAAATTCAAAAATATAAATTGTGAGTAACTCTATAAAAGATTTACAATAAGTCCGGCTCATTCGTGAAACCATTTACAACATTGAATTTTATTTTACTCTTTTCAGTCCCTTCAGATGATTTCTCTTGGGCATCAACTGCTGTAACTGTTGGCGAATCAGCGGGGATGGCAATGGTGTGCCTACAGTTGACTACTTCATGTAAGCGTGCTTAATACAGGAACATCGATGTATGCAGGTGCTTCCTGGGCTTTGAAATGGTGTGGCTCTTAGGAATGAAAACAGAATTATATTCCAGGGAATTTGTCACCGACTCTTGTATAGCTCATCTATGATTAACCCATATAAATCCCACATAATGGATTTGAGAGACACCTAAATTTTGGTAGAATCGTGAATTACAGGCAATTGAACCCCCTTTGTATATTCTTGAAACTTTGGTAATAAAATTAGTAATGTATATAGTCAATTGAGTTTTTCGAGTCACACAAAATTCACATTTTTGTTTGTACTGTATCAAATCCCTTTTGAAGATGTCAGTCGCCAATTTCAGGGGTCGGGAGCCGGTGTGAGCACTAAAAGCTGAGGGTGAGCGTATGAGCGCAGATGAGTGCAAGCAACATGATTGCGATCACAAAGTGATTGCGAGAAGCTTTAAACCTTTGTGTGCTCCCAAAAATGCACCACATTGAAGCACATTGAAGTTTTTTACAATTTTTTGCAATCATCTTTTTGATTTCTTTTGAAACATTAATCTCAAATATGAGATGCATTTGGCTAAATTGCAAAATGCTAATAAATTCTAATATTTGTAGATTTGGCCATAATTTTTTCAGATTCATTAAAGCAATGGAAATATTTGAAATAATGAAATTTCTATCACAAAAGTACATTTGGAAGATTTACCCTCATCTGTTGATAAGTTAGTCTCAATATTGGCTCAGCAGAAAAACTTAAAATAAGTCTCATAGTTTTTACTGTTATTCATATATTTGGCTATAATTTTTGGGCTGATATTTATTCAGCAGTTTTTCCGATGCAGATGGATTTAAATCCATCTCTGAGATGCCCCATAGAAGTCAATGTACATTTCGTGCCTTGCAATCATAAAAGTTTCATGTGCTCCCACCGGCTCCTGACCCCTGAATTTGACGAGGATCTCATGTCGCTAGAAATGTCTGGTTGGCTGCAATCAAGCCACAGTGGACTGTATTAGGGGACAGCAAACTTCCTGTCCCATAATACTGGGACACGTCGCGCTTGTATAATACAAAACACAATTGATGATCCAACAAAATCCAAAGCACGTGATCACTGAGGGGATCACCAAACTCAACTTCAGATGTACTGGATCTACTCTCACTGAAATAACTTATATAGCTTCTGCTGACCCCCAGTCTTAGCCTTCAATACAAATGATTTAGCTAAATCAACTTGGCTATCCCCTTGTAGACCTTTAATGTCAATATTGCCAACTTTGTGAATTTAGACAACTTCAATATCACATCCACCGTCAAAGATTCAGGAAAATTTGAACCTCTCACACACAATTGGTATATATATCTGAAGCAACAAACTTACAATACTACTTTTATATTAATGTATTGATGTTTCCACGAGTACATTGTGTAGGGTAAAAGATTGGCAGCAAAATGTTAATGTAGAAATGTGTAACTTTTAATGCAGATCAAAAATAATGATCATTTCAGCTCCCACGTCTACGGAATATATTGTTCCAATTACTGCAACCGGTACTGCGACGCAAGACGAGGATTACGCTTTCGGTGAGTGATTCTGAAAAAGTTTTATAAGTGCTGTTGATACCGAATTAACAGATTGATGAAAAATTGATGAACATAGGGTAAGCTTGTAAAAATAGGGAGAAGAAGGGAGAGGATTACAAACCATTTGAATTATTTTGCAAATCTCTTTTAAATCGGAACCAGGATGGATACCATCGGTTAATTCAAACGGAATTCATGACTTCTTGTCTGGACAGAAAATGTTTCAGTACTTTTTCCAGCAAATATTCAATTCCTATATATCTATATTTTGGTATAGATCTATAATGACAGAATCAATTTCAGAAGGAAATTTAGTGAAATAACCAGTATCTCATGACCTCAAGTTGCCTTTTTACAGTTTTATCATAATATTTTCCAAATTACAGACTCCACAAGTAAAATATATATTCCAAAATTATTGATTGTGTCATATTCAACCAAAATACAGATATAGGAATTGAATATGTTCCCAAAAAGTACTTAATTATTATGTTTCCTGCCAAGACAGCAAGTCATGAGTTCCATTTGAATATAACCCCGTCCCTTGCACATTCAAAGTTTTCATGGACCAATGTTGATTTCAAATGCACCATTCATTGTGAGATGTCCCTGATATTAATAGATTCAAGAAGGCACATGGCTCAGACCCATTTCCTGTTTCCTTAATGACAGGAAAATAGTTTGGCTATAATTGTGCAATATTATTTTTGAGACAATTGTTTTAGATTATCATTATTGCTTCCAATTGTATGTTCTCACAGATCATCTCTGTCATAATCGACTAAACTCAAAATTAGCACAGGTCGGATTCAGTTTAAAGAAGTTCTGACTTTAGTTCTGCCTTATTAAAATATTGCTCTAATATACAGATGGTTAATCTTAGTCAAATTAATGTGTATGAACGTATTTCATTAAGTTATTGAAATTGTCACCAAATCATATATATGTAATTGTACTTAGGGTACATCAGGTTCATGAAAAAAGGCAAAATATTAGGGTTAGACCCAGCAGATGGATAGACACACCATTGTTCCCATGGTTACAATCTCAGGGAAACTCAAGAAACAGCCATGTGGGTCCAGTTCCTGGGATAGAAACTATCATAAAATAATCAATTGCCCAACAGCAATTCAGTTAAATACAGTTTTTGGAAGGGGCACTCATACACCTCTAGTCAGCATTGTTGCCTGACAAATGGCTAAACAACCTGTCTTGTACCCTGGTCAGAAATAATCACCTCATCTGGTCAGATCCAGTTCTCTTTCAAAGGATCCAGTAGTGATCATGACAACATTATCCTACACATGCAAATGTGCCTTTCTTGGATGATTATTGATTGGTGTACTGCCAAGAGATCAAACAGTGAGAATGTTTGGGTGATTTCATGACATTATCCCATTTATCCCTGTCCTGGTTTGTCATAGCCTGAGTGAACCATGATGCAATGCAAGAGGAAGGAGCTATTTTTAAAATACCCATTGCAGATGAGCAGCCACACAGGGTCTTGATAGACCCAATTTACAAACCTGCTGCTCTCCCCCTTTTACTGATTATATTATTGATGGTTCATAGGGGTTACCAAGAAATCAGTCTTTCTTTTAAATGCAGACCCTCATTGCTCTTAAACTTAAAGTTATTTTTCAAAGCATAAGACAATGTTTTGCTTAACTATCATAAAAACAATATTTTTAAAATTATTCTCCAGGCTTTTAACATAAGGAAATTACATCAGTGTTAAATATGTTTTTTATTTATTCCTTTGCCAAATGGTTTTGACTACTTGATATCAATACTGAATGTTTGCAGAAAAAAGATGATTATTGTCCATGTTTTAGTTAAATATAAAATTCTTGAAACATTTACTACTGCACATTATCAACTTATCTACTAATATTATCATGTCCTATTAATAAATAATGTACATTTAGTCATTTAGTTTCTATGGATGACTGCTAGGCAGAACTTATTTTAGGCATGGACAGGTAGGCAGAACTTCAAACTGAATCTAACCTGTAATAAATGTGGGAAAAGAGCATCTTTGCAAGAAATTAGGCCTAATCCACAGGACAGATTCAGTTCAAAGTTCTGACTAGTTGCCCATGCCTAAAATCAGTTCTGACTAGTAGTCATCCATGGATGCAATGATAAAATGGCTGAATGAACATTATTTTAAAAGTCTTTTGGAATAGCAATAGGGCATGAGAACATCATCAAATAGCTTGATAATGTGCACTAATCAGTGGTAAATGTTTCCAAAATCTTATATTTAACCAAAAATTAGACAATAAACATCTTTTCTCTGCAAAAACTGAAAACTAGTCAGCATTGAAATCATGTAGTCAGAACCAATTGGTGAATGAATAAATGAAAAACTAAATACAACATATTTAAAACTTAACACTGGCATAATTTTCTACTGTTAAAAGCCTGGACAAAAATTTAAAAGTAAATTGTTTTAAATAAAATTCAGCAAAACATTGTGTTGTGCTTTGAAAAATAACTTTTTCTTATAAATAAGCATTGACAGTTTAAAAGCAATGAGATTCTGCCTTAGAAAAGAATTCAGCTGATTTCTTGCTAACTGCTGCAGGCCATAAATAATAAAATATACGAATCAGTGACAATTTCAATAATTTAATGATATGCATTCCTGTGTGTAATATACACACATTAATTTAACTAAAAACTAAATACTTGTACATTAACATAGTATTTTAATAAGGCATAACCAAAGTCAGAACTTTTTGTAAGGCAATTAGTCAGAACTTAAAACTGAATCCGACCTGTGATATTGCTTCATTTGATTAACAGTTCATTCATATCTCGTCCATTCGCCCAAGGAAACCTTTCCACGTACGGAGGTGACGTTGCCAAATTAAAACCGAGTTTTATGCCTCTAATTAAACGAACTGACATTAGTTCTGAGTGATGGCCAATTAGTGTGGGGATCTCTCAAATTAATCAACATCGATCTTCTAATGGGAAATAAATCTACTACTGATCTGCCACTGTCTAATTGATACTTCCTTTACAGTTCTTCCAAAGTATTGTAGTCGAGCTTTTCCTAAATAACAAGAATCTGACATTTTTGTACAAAATTGACACTGAGGGTTTTTTTCAAAGTTTCACCAAAAATAAACTTGCCTTGAGTGGGAATTGAACTCATAACATTGACCGTCACTGGTTTAAAAGTGTGCTGCTTATCCCACTCTGCTAAACTGTCATGCCTTGCCAGTCTTAGACTGTTAGACCCTCATACAGTCCATGCTCTGTTGAATTTAGAAATAATCCAAGCCCATAGAGTGAATTGGTGTATGAAACAAAGCTCAGAATTGGTGTATGAAACAAAGCTCAGTTTGGAAATCTGCTATTCAAGAAATGTCTGGTTAACAGAGTTGGATCGGCATCAGACTCCAAATCCAGTGATGGTCAGTGTTGTGAGTTCAATTCCTCACAAGCCAACATTATTTTTGCTGACTTTTTGTAAAATCCCTCGATGTTAATTTTGTTTCGAAAAGTTAGATTTGTATTAATTGGGAAAACCTCGAGTGTGTATGTGTTATTGAAGTGTTTTGTCTTTCCTACCTAAAAATAAATGAGAACAAAAATCATCTACTTTCTTCTCCACTCAACTTAAAAATATGTGGTCAAAGTGCAGCAGTGATTTGCAATCAAGAAAAGTTATGACGAAGGAAACAATTTCCTCTACCGTTCCCTTTTCGAACCATTTAGCGATCAATATTTTCCGCACTTCTGTGAAGGATAAGATGAAGTGAGGTACTCAAGGAGGTATAATTGACGACCATGTCAAGGCTGTTACCGTTTGAGGATTTAGATGTTTTCTACACAGCTTGCTACAATTGGCCTCGTTACTGCGGGACAGCTCTCAGACGGCACAAAGAAGTTCAAAGAACCGTTGAGCTCCGAATCGTAATGAAAAGACGTTACAATGCGGAGTTCTCACGCAAAGGGCATTCCGAGTAGCTGTAGTAGGGATTTGAAAACAACTTTCAAAGGAGCACTTATGTCGTCAATTACATGTGACCAAAAAAGTGAAGGAACGTGATTGCTTAAGAGAATATTGAGCACTTTCTTTTAGTTAAAAGAGTAAATGAACTACATAGTGTCGACGTTAGTAACAAACAAATAGAAATTTGGTCAATGCACTCAATTTCAATTACTGTTTAAAATTTCAACCCTTCTACGATTTAGCATCATTACTAGAAATGATCGCACGTTCGGCTGTCCAATCACGGATACTAATTCACAATGCTATTTTCTTCATTAACACCTCAACAATGCTTGGTATAACAAATGTCATTGGTTAACTGAGCGCCATATTTGGCCATGATTGCCGGTAATGTTCCAATTTCTGGATGTTAAAAGAGAAACCATCAGACACTGTATCAGTTCTCACAGAGGATTTGGTTGTGCAAACCTGGTTTACAGATGTGAATTCAAAATTATTAAAGACTTTCAATGTTACTTTCTATTCATCATCACAAGTGATTATTGTTATAAATAGAAAGCTGTCTGTAAATCTTCAAAACAGTTAAAGACCACTATGTCATTGATTACTAGAAATAATGATTCTCGGCTGACATGTATTTGTTTGATAATTAACTCCATATTGGTCTTTAACTCATAAGGAATGTGAACCTTTTGGACATAACTCAGGCCTTTGAATTCATATGATGCCACCAATTTGATGAAAATAGCAGAATTTCTAAATGATTGCTTCAAATGTCCTTTCAAACAACGATCTAAGTCAGCCAAGAATTTCTTTCAGAACACGTTCTTAGTCTGTAACCAAGAACAGAAATCCAAACAATTGGAAATGTCCAACTGTGTGGTTTTCATTTCAAAAACATTTATGATTTAGGGACCGAACTGGGACCCGAGACTCGTTTATCAATCCAGTCACAAACGTAAAACTCAAGTGACCACATGGCTATCGACAATACATTGTAATTGTGTTAGTGAACTGTACAAAGAGGACCACACGGCTCAATAACGTGGCTGCTCAAAAGGCTGATTATGTATAGGGTTCTGGGCCTCTGTATGATCTGAATGGAAAGTCCTTGATTTTGTTTTCAAGAACTTACTTTTGTTGATTAAAATGTAAAGAAGTCATTTTGGAAAAATCGTGAAGCTTACAAAATGGAGTAGTGGTTTCTTCAGGGTCAATTTCATGAATAGTCTTTTTTTTCATCCAAAAAGTTGTGCTTGCATCCATAAATTTAGAACAAAATATACTAAATACAATGTGGTATGAAGTCAAAAGGTTGGCTTTACAAATTAACAAACCAATAGTGGCCAAATACTGCCATACTGTTCAGAGCTTGTCATCAAACCTGTAAAAGGAAGTTTTCTTCAGAATAAAAGTATGTAATTTTCATGAAAGATTCTACTAGATTCACCCAGAAATTCCTTATTGCCAAAACTTTAATTGAAATAAAAGTAAACCCAATAAAAACTGAATCAAAATCTTTTATCATGGGCCAAGATATGAAGTTGTACATTTGAGCTTTACAGAAATATACATGTTTCACCAGGAAAACAGCTTTTCATTTGGATTTGGACACCACTATGGCCACATAAGCTGTCAGTAAAATGGACATTACTCGTAAAAACCTTTTCATCCGTGGATTAAATTATTCCCATTGACACCATAAGGAGTGGAGTCCATTCCAGATTCAAGTATGGTTGTCCCCTTTCTGTTCTTCGTGGCTCGGCTATGGAAATTATATCAATTGAATATTCCGAACATAGAGCTGGTGTCTATTGAATGCCTTCACACTGAGGAACACACGTACCAATGTTATTATGGAGATAGATCAATAGCCTTCACTTGTGTACAAAATAAGATTTCCTTTTCTCTTCACGATGTTTTCAGAGCAAATCAATTCAAGAATTTTTTATGAATATGCACCTCTGAAATTTGGGTCAATTATCCAATGGAATTAATTGTCTCTCAGTGTATGGTGCTTTTGTGAATTGATCAACTGTCGGGATCACTCAACAGCAATATTTTTTGACATAACATTTCATGAAAGCAATGAAATTTGCAGCCGACAACATTTTCGCAATTTCAATTGTAAAACGTCTCATTTTCGTTTTCCTTTCATGTTTTTCAAGACAAATACATTAATTGCGTGCGTTCACGGAACAACGGAAATTTTTACCCATTGTTTCTTGGTTGGTATGTAATTCATTCACTTTATGGTAAATAGGATTTCCAAGCGCGGAACATTTTTCTTTATTGTCAAAAAGAAATCCAATGATGTTCCTTTGGCCTGAACAGGGTTGGAATGAGTGTCAGGCACGAAAAATGGCACAGTTACATGCTGCGTGGAGGTGCTTGTTGTGTTCTCTCACTCGTGATTTTTCGATTTTGGTTTTAAATATGGGTGAATTCATCTAATTAGTTGAAATAGACAAATGTTTCATATATAGTGGAATCTACTATCTGTGAATAGTAAGTTATTCACACATAGTGTTTCAACTATCTTGGGATAGTGTAAATCAATTTTTCACTATCCATGTAGAGCGTTCATTAATATTACACTGTCCACATATTGTGCGAATTCACAGTGTAACTATCCATGAATAGTTAACTGATGTATAGTGCGAATGAACATTTCACCTATCCATAGGTAGTCAATTCCACTGTCCATGTACAATTAGATGAATTAGTCTAATTTATCTAACTTAGCAAGATTCAAAACCAATATAGAAAAAACATGACGGTTTGTATTGGTAGGAACTTTTTTAATGTCAGTTTTTTTCTCGTTTAATTAAGTCACCGTGGCCTTGTTCAGTATGTAACGAGACGAAATAGGGCTTTACCTCCTTTGGTGACAATTACCTAACAAGTTCTGGGTCCGCCCTCTCTGCTGGACCAATAGATCTGATATGAGAACTCAAGTGGCTCCGTAAATGAGCTCAGATCTGTAAAACCCAATTACAGAACGTGACTGTTGTACCAAATAAACTGACACACATATGAATTGGTTGCTCATTCCGAACGCCCCCACAAAAAAGCAGAGATACTGGACAGTAACTTTCCGATGATCCTGCATTATTTTTCGCGGCATTCTCGATTTGAGTTTTTCACGATAACATCAAATTTTACATTTTAAGCCAAAATTTACATCAGAAATGCTCTTATAATTCTAGAAATAATCCAAGTCCAAATAGTGAAATGGTGCATGAAACCAACTTATGTTTAAGGCTCCTCCACGTAGCACATGTCTAGCTGGCACAATTCGATAAACATTAGACCTCTGATCCAGTGATGGTCAGCATTGTGGCTTCAATTCCTACTGGAGGCAACTTTTAGCTGAAACTTTTTAAACTGCCTCACTGTAAATTCAGGCTTAACGGGTAAATTTGATCTTATCACGAACATTTTTTCAGTTATTTTGGTTCAGTTACTAGCTGTGCCCCCAACTTGGCTGGGGCTTCAGACGAAAAACGAAGTTCAGATAGACAGACAAACATACATAACCGTATTGGACAATAGACACCTTTAGCAGAATTTTTCGAGAATTTTTAAATTGCACTATCCGAGTATGAAGTATATGTCTCCACAGTTGGCTTGATGGTAACTTTTTTACAATCGTGTCAAACCATGAATCACAATCAAACCAACTGACAATATTCTGGTATTGGTCTTGGCCTAGGCAGTTAGTGGCCGATCCAACCTATGCGTTGAGCGACATGATTGGAAAATTCATGTCTTTTACTGCTTTTCGTGGATTGCAAATCAGCGAATGGCATATCTCCAAATGGATTGGACAATAAAATATACAGAATAATGAATTAATATAGGAGTAGCGTATTTATATGTATCCGGGAAATCTTCTGTAAATCTTCATAACCAGCTTGGATTGTGCAACGTTACGAAACAATCAGCGACAGCAGGTGAATGTGTCAAACTTGTTTCTATGCTGTTGCAACTCTATCTCATCAGTTGCCATCGCAACTGCACTTAATTCATATTAATATACTTGATTATTGCACGCTTTTCGGATTTTTGTAATCAGAATTCGTTTCACCGCTCGAAGGACATATTGAGATAATGAGACAGATTCGATGCAATTTACACTGATAACATTGTGAACCGCCTCGCTGTGTGTTCTTGACGTGGTTGTCAATTATATCTCTGATAAGTGCCTGAAAATCATTTGCCTTCCTTACCCACAACATACGGTATTGATTGGATATGTAAGTGGAAAGAAATAAGGCAGAATGAGAAATCCATACAAGCTGTTCTTCCCTGCATAGGATGCTGAGTTCCTGAAGTTAATGAATAAAAAATTAATATATTTAATATAAGACAACTAAACAAGACATAAATATTTAAAATTTATTCTCTCTAAAAAGGTCACTCCTTTCAAATGTAATTTTAAATTGTTTTTACCGTATTTTTTCTGCAAATTGTCAAACAAAAATCCAGGATTCCAGCAATGAGATACATTATTGTTGAATTAGACTGTAAATCTATTTTCAAATCCTTTAAACCATTTAAAACTTCCAACACAAGCTGTTCATGTTTTTCAGCTGAATTTAAAATCGGTGGTTAGTTGTAAATGACTCGAGGGAGATTTCAGGGGACTTGCACCAGGTCTGTAAAAAGTGTGATTTAAGGCAATGCAATGAAAGAATCTGTTCAAAGTAAACAAGAAGCTTCTGAAGAAGTCATCCAAAATGTTAACACCTGAACACTGTATATCGTTCCAGTTTAGAAAATGATTTTTGAAATATTTTGATAATAGTCCAATCTATTTGTCCATTCGAGTTTTTCCATAATTTTTTCATCGAATTCGATGAATTCATTGAAATAACTTCATAGTGTTGTTTCTATGAAGTAAGCAAGTCACCGTAAAATAAAATGCAAAGTGGTCCATATAAATAGACTGTAATTATCACATGATATTTACAAATGACAGACTGTATATAATAATGTGACAAAAAATAGAAAATATAGAAAGTAAGCAAAAATCAAGACCAAATGTTATCTTCTTGTAACAGGTTGCGAATAGACTATTGCGAATTCTGAGGAGAGGAGCGAAACCGTAACTGTATTTGGCTTCCGTTGGG
>JBCAUG010375704.1:0-16605 GCA_038406175.1 Haplosyllis leylae
CTGACAAAAAATGTAATTGGAAAAAAGTCGTTTTTTTCCAAAAGTTATATAGCACTTCGTGAAAACTGCCTATATATTTGCTCCATTCATTTTCGATAATCTAGTATTTTGTTACGTGTATGTAAAATTAAAAAATAATTTTGAATAATTTATTTGGATGAAATTATTATTTAAATTTATTTGTAGTTATTTATTTAAGGTATATATGTGTTGTTAGATTTTCGTCATACTGTTGTCTGCATAAATAAGAATTTATACAGTTTCACTTAAGATTACTGAAACAGGCTTAACTTTTGTATGCTTTTCAAATGATAATAAAATGACAAACACTTTTAAACTTTTTTTCTATTTCTGTCTTACCTAACGGAAGGTAAATAACCTACTATAAATTCAAGTACTTAACACAATTACACGAAACCATCATGTGTACATATATATTTAGACAGTGAGCGGATGCCACGTTAATTAATAGCCCATCTCTACCTCAAGGTCTCTCAGCAAACTGAAAACAAGCGAAACGGATAGTATTCCAAAGTAATGATTGTGTTGTTTCAGATACTGAGTACTCCATTTGAAAAGAATTCGGAATTAACAGCTGGGCCTAATGATGCGGCTTTGCAGTAATTTCTCAATTGTCAGTCAACTTTTGTAGCAAGGCGGCTAATATTTATCTAAGCTTGGAGTAAAAGAGTTTAACAATGGTTTGGGGGCTCCACGAGAAAGTAGCTATTTTAAATGATGTAATAATTACTGTGGTAATCTTTCAAAACTCATTGATCCGTGGTGGGTAACTCCAATCAGAATTTACCACAATATTCGAATCCATGAAAATGATGGTTGC
Source organism: Haplosyllis leylae (assembly GCA_038406175.1). Lineage (NCBI taxonomy): Eukaryota > Metazoa > Annelida > Polychaeta > Phyllodocida > Syllidae > Haplosyllis > Haplosyllis leylae. The sequence goes on from JBCAUG010375704.1 coordinate 842, forward strand.
GTCACACATTTGTGATGATTTTCTGGTCTGTAAATTGTTCTCTGGGTCACCAAAAGTCGATCCTGAAAGAAATAAACATGGAGACTTCATACATTTCTTGTGGTTGTAATCGCACCCCAAACAACACAGACTGGGGACGAAATAATTTAATTATATATGGAACCAGTAGAGCAGTCGCGGTTAAACAGCCTAAGGTTTGTTCAACAATATTAATTGGTGAATAGCATACTTTTAAACAGAGGAAAAACAAAACGGGCGATAATAGGTTCCTCATGTGATTTCAATCATTCCAACCGTTTGTCGTAGATTCTACTTACCGGTTCTCCTGTGTGAGTGCAAGAAGCGCACCGCCCACGTCCTAGCCTGTCCAGGGGGGGTGGGTACCCCCGTCCTAGCCTGGGGGGGGGGTGGGGGGATACACCCTATCTTGGCTAGGGGTACCCTTGGGGCAGGACACACACCTATGATAAGAAATTCTTCGTTGTTCCGGTTACTGAAAGCGCCAATGCACGAGATGCCCAAAAACAAGAACTTTGCCAGCATTTCTTTTACTAAATTTCTCAACACACACAAAAAAGTTTCAAAGCATGATATTCACATTACTCCATGATTGACTTTGCAGTCTCCTACGAAGGTAAAATACACTCTAGTGGGCCACAAGGACAGAGTAAACAGTGTCAGATGGATCAGGAAGAGAAACCATGCCTCTGAAGACGAATTTGTGTCGTCTTCGACTGACAAAACGTGCATTGTGTGGAAAGAGCGTAATGAAACGGTAGTTAAATGAAACTATTTTCCATCCACATTCAAAGGCTGCCACATTGAAGGCAATATGAAACTTTTATTTAACTAATACCCATTTTGGTTGTTGCAGTTTGAGATTTCTAGTGTATTAAGTGGACATACATCAGTTGTAACGTTTGCAGAAGGAATTTACTGCACGAAGAAGCCAGAAAAGCCAAGAACTCTCGTCGCGTCAGCGTCAGTAGACTCTACACTGAAGATTTGGGAAAGGAAAGATGCGCAGGGTTAGACACTTTATCAGTTACATATTGCTTTTTTTCATTAAAACAGGCGGAAAAACGTACACTTGTGTCAAATGTAAATTTTAATTTTATTCGACAAAAATTTATTTCAGATGTATTTGAACTCTACCAAACAGTTTCGTTCGGTAGCGGCTTTATTGTGGCATTGTCCTGGATAACATTTCCTGGAACAGATGGTTTGTATTTATTTTGGATCTTTTTTGAGTCATTCAGAAGAGTTACAGATCTCTTCTCTAGACCTAACTGCAGTTAAACCCGACTTATTTTTTCTATTCAGTACCACTTTTAGCATGTGCTGGGGATGATCTGAAAATCTACTTTATGGTGGAAAATGAAGAAAATGTATGATAGTATTGAAATAATTTAAGTTTACTGCTCAAAAGAAAATGGAGATGACTCGATTTACTTTCTCCAAAAATAGAAAGCATCGGCGTCACAAACCAATAAAATAATTGTGAATTATGGTTATTTTAGTTTGTAACTGTTCAGAAACTTACTGGGCATGAGGACTGGATAAGAGGACTTGATCTTGCAATTCATGGTAGGGGCAACTTTCAAAATGTGTGGTGGAAATGTCCAGAAATGTGTTTATATCAAAATGTTAAGACGAATGAAGTCTGAAAAGTTGCCGCATTCAATAAATAGACCATACATATTATTTCAGACAATGGAGATATTCTCCTTTCCAGTTGCAGTCAGGATTGCTACATTAGAATTTGGAGAATATCAGAAAGAGACCCTGGAGAACAAACATCACAAGTTAGCATCAAAGATATGAGTTTGGAGGATGATATCAAACTGCGGGAAAACACTTTTTCATTTAATGTCAAAGGTATACCAAGATGTATGGCACGCAAAATTTTAGTTTATAATGTATTCTTTTGTTCAAAATTTCACAATAAATACTTTGTACAGGAATTCCTACACGTGCAAGGAGACGGATGTTAAACACATTTTGATACATTTATCAATGCATTCTTTTGTCAATAATATAGGACAGAAGAAGTGTTACGCTGTAAGTGTAGAGTCAGTGCTACAGGGCCATGAAAATTGGGTTTACAGTATTCACTGGATGCCCGCAGATTGTATCGGTATATTGTTTCAGTTACTTTTTACGTTTTCCTTGTTTTGAATATGATATTCCAACTCTGTAAGGTGTTGGTTCTACATTTAAGTAGTTAACTGAATGCGTTTCAATATAACAAAACCATTACTCGAAATAAACAGATGGAAAAATGCACCAGCCAATGTGCTTGCTGTCTGCTTCCATGGATAAGACCATGATACTTTGGGAACCAGAAGAAGAAACAGGAGTGTGGATCGAAAAGGTAGAACTTGTAGTTAGATTTCCTCTATGCTAAAAGTGAAAACTGAACCGTAAATAAAGCAGCTGATGTGTTGGCAGTAGGTCTCTCAAATCAAACAAAGTCAAATTATGTCATTGCATTTTTACCAAGAAGACTGCCTAATCTCTCGAATGTTTTTGTTGAATTGATAATAATATAACATTGTAGTATTGATCCACATCGCAGTATTGTGTTGATCTTTGACTGAAATTTGGTGGATAGCATCAACAGTGACATTCTTGTTTTCAGAAACACGTTTAAGTTCCATGAGTTAGCACAGAGAAAGATAGGAAAGCAGAAGTTTTAAATGTTATTGTTTATTTCTAGGTACGTGTTGGAACAGTTGGTGGAAATACACTCGGTTTGTACGGTGCGATTTTCTCTCCAGACGGAACATCCTTACTTGCGCATGGATTCCAAGGAGCTTTTCATATGTGGCACAAGCAGCAGGTTTGTTTTCGGATCAAGACTTTCTTCACACTGCTCATAATTGCCCAGATATTTGAAATGAAGTAAAGTACCCATTCCGTCATATTCAATGTCATTCTCACCATACACAATTATGTCATCTGCAATTCCAGCTGTGTTTGAACTAATTCTAAAACACTGTTAAGTCTTTCTTGAAACACGTCTGAAGCAATCTTGAGGTCAAAGGGTAGTCTAAGCCATCTAAACTTGCCGTCCTCGTAGCCTTTTCCCAATGTTTTTGGACTACAGGAAACAAAGACTTGGAAGCCTGGGGTAACAGTTGGTGGGCATTTCGAAAGTGTTGAGGATATTGCATGGGAGCCGGAATCGGGGGAATTCCTGTTGTCAGTAAGCGGTGACCAGACAACCAGATTACATGCATTGTGGAAAACAGGCGCCGAGATAGAGGTAAGAATGACTTTTTGAATTACGGGGAAGTGGAAAAAAAAGTGTCCCTTTTCTAGATTGAAGGTTAGATACTTAACATTGAAATTATCACAATTCATTTACCTATTCAGAGGACTTGGCACGAGATTGCAAGACCTCAGGTACACGGATATGACATGACGTGTCTTGCGATGTTGGGACGATATCGTTTTGCCTCGGGTGCAGATGAAAAAGTGGCAAGGATATTCGAGGCTCCGAAAAATTTTCTTGAAAATCTCGTGGCACTGTGCAATGTCGACATTAAAGCAGCATACGAAGGAAAGGTGAGAATCAAAATTCGGTTTGATTACTTTTGAGAAAATTATAATTGACGGAACGTTTGAAAGCAAAATGATTACTTTGAAATTGTATTCTCCCAGCATTAATTGCGCAATTAATATTCTAAGACTGCACCTGAAGGAGCGAAAGTACCAGCTTTGGGTTTATCCAATAAGGCTGTCTTCTCTGGTGGTTCCGATGATACTGGAGATCAGGGAATGATGAAAGTGAATCAAAATGAACAGTACAAGGAAGCATATTTTTCACCACTGTCTTTGACGGGTCAGATTTCAGAATATTAACATTGATTTCTTCCGAATATGTATTGTGTTATGAAAGCTTTCAATAAATATAGTCATCTTTATTTCTCAGCTCCTCCAACTGAAGAAGATTTATTACAAAACACACTGTGGCCAGAAGGCCAGAAGTTGTACGGACATGGTTACGAGATATTTACCTTAGCAGCACATCCTGATGGAACACTATTAGCTACAGCTTGTAAAGTAAGATCATATTGCGCTCCGTATTTTGCCTAAAGTTACCCATCGAGAAACTAAACACATTGTAAATGTGAAGTTTTCTCACTCAAGGCAAAGATGAGATACGCTCCCTACCTCAAAATCTGCTGATCTCTCTCTCGTACAAAATTTGATTTATTTCTTCCCACAGGCTGCTAAGCCAGAACACGCAGGAATTATTTTATGGGATACAGTATCATGGAGGCAGATCTGTACTTTGTATTCACACAGCTTGACAGTTACTCAAATGGTTTTCTCTCACAGTGGCGAATTTCTGTTATCAGTTTCACGTGATCGAACATGGACCATCTTCAGACATAAAAGCGATTCAGAGTCAGATTCGGGTAAAAATCTTATATTTTACATGTATGATAATTATGTTGTTCTCATAAAGATATCAGAGTCTCGTACTGAAAAAGATCATTATTTTAAGTTCTTGTGCTTGTGCACCTTTTGTAGATCCTCTTTACCATCGCATCGCATACTCTGACAAAAAGACGTCAGTTCATTCTAGAATTATCTGGTCAACTTCATGGTCCCATGATGATAAATATTTCATAACTGTATCCAGGGATAGAAAGGTAAAGTACCAATCTTACACTATTGAACCAAAGTAACAAGCTCGCAACTATGGTGGTTTTTACTATTGATCACGGGGTAAAATCCTTCATTTCACTGCAGTTGGAAATTTTTAGATGTGAACCTAATGATCCTATCATTTCTTGTACCGTATTTCGTAGGCTGTGATATGGGCAAAGAACGCGGAATCCAAACATACTACTGGTGCGAGTACACTGGGAGACTATAGTGCCTCGTCTTCTGTATTAGAACTGCCAGATTCTATTACTGCTGTCGATTTTGCACCTTGTTTAGTAAACACTGGGTTAGTTCACATGCCACAGTTTTGTTGATATAAAATTTAATCGCGTGATATTTCGAAAAATTTTAGTAAATGCACAAGAACCGAAAATGTAACCGTATTTTCTTTGCAGATATTATGTTGCTTTTGGATTAGATGACGGTACCCTTCATTTCTATACATGGAACGATACACTGCCCCAAACAAAAGAATCTTGGATGAAATTAAGTAGTCTAAATCAGAGGTAAGCTACTCTTTTTAAAGTCTTGAGGAATTGCTTCTTCAGATCTCTCGGAAATATTTTTCACATAACTTGAATCTTTTGGAGTAACAATTAAAACGTTTCCACTTTCAGCGGCGCTCACTCTTCAACTGTCAAAAGGTTACAATTCCAACCGCTTTCGGTAGATACTAGAAATAAATGTCCTTCTGTGCTAAGATTGGCGAGCTGTAGTAGTGACCATTCTGTCAGAATATTTTCACTTGAATTAAACAGGTGATGGTTACTGATAGTACATGTTAAATATCCATAATTAAAACTTTTCCTGAAGTCTTAAAACGTTTCCCCATTCGAGATGGTCACTTACAAGATGGATCTGAACAATTTCAGATGGAGTCACCACCAACCTGTCTTTATTTCCTCATAAATATGCAATAAAACTGAAAAGTATATGTGTTCTTGCTTGTTTATTCGTGTGGTGTTATTTCCTTGTTGGCCTTCGTACAAAATTTAATACAAATTCCAATCCTCGCCTCAATTTGTTTACACAGGAAGATATCAGTAACTTTTACAACTGACTGAATAAAATGTCAAAATGTTAATTTGCACAAAAAATACCACCCAGTTGTCACCGCAAAGAAGAATTAACATTGTCAAGTCGCTAGGATCAAACCAAAAAAGAGGTTTAACTGCAAACATGGAACAACTTCAGTTATGTCTCCATAACTTCAGAACAAGATGGATAATATGTACACAAAAATTATGCGAACTTTATTACATAAAAATATGATGATATTTGGATGGGGTAATCGAAACCACTTTATACATTAGAATGGAATATTTATTAAAATAGTACAAAGTAGCACATCTCTTGCATGAATCAACAAGCGCCGTTTCGGTGACTGTAATTATACTTTTTGTGGTAACTTTTACCACTAACATCTATACACAGTTCATTTTTTTTCTGTTTCTTTTTGTGATCGCATTTCATGCAGAAGTTCGGATAGTACGGATACCCGAAAATAACGAGCATATTTCCTTCACTGAAGATGACATTTACTGATGAAAAGTACCAATAGAAGTTCGGTTACACCGAGAACACAATTACGATGAGTCATTTCGTTTCCACATTTTCACGCGCAACTTTTCCCAGATACTCAATAATGAGCAAGTGCATGCAACATAATGCAACTGTCTACACAATAGATGCATATGAATCTTCCCATGAACTTTCTTTGCTCTATCATGGAAGACATTTGGTATAAGTGAAACATAACAATTGGACACATGTATGACAGATTAGGTTGACTTATTGTGGTTAACAAGTTCAAGGACTAGTCAAATGTCAATACCTGGTGTACATTATAAAGTAATATTACTTTATTCATCACAAAGATAATTACTTTTTTATGAAACCAATAAACACTTAGTTCTTCTTAATGCTTTACCCAAAGAAACTATTTCAGCTGTTGTTTCTTTCAAAGGGACTTCTGCATTGAATCAAAAATATTGGTATAATACAATTATATGCCAAGAAAGAACTTGTGCTGACTGCTCATCGTGGCTGCAATTATTCACTGAGATCAACTTGGATAAATAATTAAAAATTGTGATAAGCATCAACTGTTTCGTACTACGTTCCCATTCTTGTGAACAGTAGCGATTCTTCAATGTTGCAATAGGAACAGTCGCCAAACCACATTGTGCGTGGGATTTCTGCATCAAAGAAAAATGTTTGTTTTAAACCAGATCATAAGAGTTATTTCCCAAGACTTGGTATCTATAAGTAAATGGTATGATTGAAATTAAAAGAGAAGTTTACCTATTTTTTAGCCGCTAGTCAGGAACGTTTAACCATCCAGCCTAATGCTCCCAATCCACCCAATCCAATTGCTGACGCCAACACACCTTTCCAGGCCGTCGTTTTATCCGATTGTTTCTCCTCAAAGAACTTGACAAGGTTCTCCTACGGATAAAGAATCATTCAGATATTTAAACATAAATCTTCATTTGCTTTGTTACCTGTCGGGAAAATGAGGCGTGCTTTGTCAAGAATGTGATTTCTCCCAATGACTGCTTGCTATTAAGTGAACAATCTGTTATTATGTGACTTGTGTTATTTGTATTGTATTACCAATTCCAAATTGCGACTATGTGCCAATACTTAAAAGACTACAATATGCTGTGTATTATACAAACAGTAATCTAGACATTTTCTCGAAACAATTATAAAAAATGCGATCCCGGAAAAAAGTACTTTCAAGAAAAAGAGATCAAGAAGTCCTGAAAACAATACGTTAACTGAACACTCACCCAGCCACCAGCTGCTTCGACCCATGGAAGGAGTTTTGTTGAGACATAGAAGCCTAAAAAGTCGCCGATCATCGTGCTGAATGTGTCATCAGCACCAGGCGTGTTCTTAGCTATGTATCCTCCAAATCCGTACAGTACAACGATTCTCCCCCAGTTTGTTCTTTCATCATCGTACAGAACATCTGCCACGGCCGTTAGAGTTTCGTATCCGTTTATCTCGTCCAGAGACAGTGATTTTAACATGTGGAGAAATGCGTTCTGGTGAAGTGTTGTAACGTCCTTAACCATGTGTCTCATGACGGCCGAATACCTGTTTGACGGAGGCCTGGACTTCTCTTCACCGTTGACCATCCATCGAACTATGTCCACTGCCAAATGTCGGGCTATAGCTTCATTAAGATTCGTTGGATCACCCATGCTGTCCCTTTTTAATTTAGGTTGCGTGTCTACAGATGACCCATCTGGTTGTTCTATCGAAGCACGATTGGGGTGTTCCTTCTTCTGAATGTAATCTTCAAGATACTCCTTGAGATTATTTTGCTGGCTCAAGCCCTGGTCTTTCATTGCCTTTTCAAGGTCAGAAAACTGATTCTTCATCACCCGATTTTCGGTTTTCAAATTATCTAGCTCGTCTTTGAACTTCTGAACGAGTTGTGTCGTCATCCATAGCTGTGACTGCAATTGCTCCATCTTTTCTACCTCAATACCATCTGCTTCATCTGGACTGCTCACCGTTGCTGGGTCAGTTTCCCTGATTTTGTCAGCCAACCAGTCGTAAGCTTCATCCAGGGCTTTACAAAATTTGTCGAAACTGTTTGGCTTCTTTTGAATGACTTTGATAAGTCTTCTGACCCCTATTAAATTATATAAAATATAATAAAATTGGTTAACATTCTTCCTCATTAGAGGATCTAAACTCCTTGAGTCCTCTCCGATAATATACCATCTGCTTTTTTTTCATCTGAGGGGTCGGCCAGCTGCTATGTGAGGAACCACATAGTCGAAGGTATGATGGTATGTTTACAGTGGCCAAGACCGAGGCTGAAAGAGGTACTGAGATTGAGACAGCAAGGATTGAGTTACATATTAATGTGCAGAACTGTGAACAGGCGAGACCAAAACCGATGCAATTGAGTATTGTACCCAATTTCACTGGTCTCGGTCAGTGAAAACACACCTTAATATCATTACAGTAATCGTAGTGTAATAGCAGACAAATGTTTTGGACATCTGCCAGTGTTCAGAATGTAAACATGGAAAAAGTGTTGCAGTGGACAGTGGTGGATTAGCCCTGCCGGCCCCCCCCCCCAAATCTTCCTTCACAAAACAGGGGGGAGAGGCGGTATCATTTCACAGTACGGGGGTCATCAATGAATTTGTTTACAGAGGGTCAATCAGCCTCATGCAGGAGTAGAATGATTTAGAAATCTACATCTTCAGCCAGATTTCAATTGTCTGTCAGATCTCACAGACAATTTTGAGACATGACATCAGCAAAACATGAACATGTCATCGCGTGTGCAATGCAATGCTTCATTAAACTTTGAACTACACTTCTATTTGTAACAGATCTAACAATGAAATATTTGAAGATAAATGATATCAACAGGGTGTTGTACCTTCTTGCCTTGTGATTCCTCTTACTTTGATCCATTCCGATTCCTCCTCAGTCAATAGACCACTCTGTACGAGGTGGTCCTCCACATCGGCGACAGCAATCGTTTGGACGATTTCCTTTTGGTTGCCCTGGATCCTCAGCTTATTTTCAAAATCCATTTTATTTCAGAACACCTTTCCATTAATAGGTTGTTGACAAAATATCGATAATTTTTTTTTTCAAAATGGTTGTTTTTCGTCCCAAATTCAGAATCATATGTAATTTCCGGCCTAAGTGCAGCAAATGATTAATTGTGATTTGATTGGTCAAAATTAACTATGATAGACAGCGCCATCTTTCGTTTGGGAGATTCCATCAAAATACGCAACAGGGAAACCCCACCCGCCATATTTCATAGTTTCGTCGAGCATGAGGTGGTAGCTCCAATTTTTTTTGGACTTTTCTTTGTCGCAGAAGGCTAAGAAAGACATTCCGGAAAATATTTGAAAACTTATAGGATATACCAACGGGTTACCAAACCTTGAAAACGTGTCGGTCAGGTAATTAAGCTATAAATTCTTTTTTTTTTCTTCATCCTCATTTCTTTTCGATAGATTTCTAGATCTAGGTTTATCAAATAGAGTTTAGGTTAATCTTCAATATTGAATTGAAAATTAGACTGGTGGATTATGACTTTTGACCAGTTGTATCTGTGGATTTAAAAAATTAACGTTCTGGAAAAGCACCATCGTTTCTTTTGCTCTGACTAAAATTAAAAATCGAACTCCTAAAACATCACAGTCACCGTATGTCCAATAATTGGACCTGTCCGAGAACTGGTAGATCTAGACTACTGTGACTCTGTTAACTGGCTGATACAGATGTAAGTAGTATGTCGCCGTGCAGAGGCGATTAACAAGACCCTTCCTTATTTAATCGTTCATATACTGATGCACGCGGCTATCTTGCCAAGACATGGTATTTCAATCTCGGTATCGACCGCAGAGATAACACGTGTAGCATGTGTCTGATATGAATCTGAGGTGGAATAAGCTTTGTCATTGACTAAAGGACTGTCTCTCACATGCTGTCCTTTCTCACATGTGAAGGGTAGCTTCAGCAACTATATGGAGTATTCATTTTGTTAGTTGGCCTTGAGCCCACTGTAACTAGGGCCCCTAGTAGGGGCATGACAAATGACAGGTCCAACTAAAAGCGAGTAGACCCTGTCACCCAGTCATTAGGGACTTAAGTTAGTACTTTTACGAATCCGGTGATCTACAGTAAATTATTATCTGAATACAGATGGGGTGTCATTTTGTGCATAGTTGCTTATGGCCATTAGATTAAAAAATTCCAAAACCAAAATCTTTTCCAAGACATTCTGTGAAACTTTTTGATTTTTTGGGACTCACACCCTCCCGGATTTCACTGGATTTGGAATCTAGACATCATTCCCAACAAAAAATCGTGTCATGTGTAACCCATGGTCTAAGCCAAGTAAAGTCCCCAAAAATAGCTGCTAGAGGGTGCCCAAACTTTTTCTATCAGATTCCAAAATTTTCAGGCCAAAATGTCTTTCGGGAGATTCTGAGCATTGACTTTTATCAGAAAAAATTTTTTCACCAGCAAAAAAATTGTCAGAATAATATTTGCACCAAAATGTATTTTGGGTGATTCTAAGGCAATTTTTTTTTAAATCTATTTAGCATCTAACCAGTTAACAATGTAGTTGTCTAGCTATGTGTCATGTCATGCATCCTAATTCTGTAAATGAAGTCAAGGCTCACTCACAGATTCAGAAGGTCCCAGTGGTTCAGTGGGGTGGGGGCATTCTTGTTTACACTGCAGAGCAGTCTCATCGGCAGAACAGCAGAGTCAAACTATAAACCCTAAGCCCACACACAGCTGTTGGTTCCAGTGCTCTCAGAAGTTACAATAACATACCTCAGCTGGGATCCTAGGGCTTCTGGCAGAGAGTTCACTGGGGCACTGTAAGCACATCAGCTTCTGGAACTAGAAGTGTCAAGGACTTCCCTGAACAGAGTCCAAACCCAGCAGGAATCAGTGAAAGTGTGACAGAAGCCCTGTAAAGGTGCCAAACCTCTCTTATATACAAAGATGGTTCTTATATCACTGGTGACAGAGGCATTCCATGCCAATGTCACATCCAGTACGTTCTCCGTGGGGAGTGGGGATAGGGTGGATCTTCACATGTAAAAATGTGATTGGATCCACCCCACCAGCACTTTAGTAAACTTATGGTTACAAAAAATAGAATTAGACCCCAGAAACAAGCCTAACCTGTTCTAGAGTTTGGGGGGGTGTGGCACAGCAAATTTTACAATCGGTTACCACAGATACGCTTACGGGTATGCTTACGGTGTCTCCGCATGACATATGTATCTGGCCAGCTAAATCATAGAATCAGACAGGGCACGACATACAATGCTAGTAACCATTCTTGTTAAACATTTCCAGTGTAAGCATGTTGATTTTGTGCAGCCCTGATATCTTATCAAATATGTACAGGTCATCCAATAGGGAAGAAAAAAGTATTTGGTTTCTGTTAAGTGATTCTGAGCTAATTTTTAGCCATTTAAAATATACAGGTATGAAAGATTATCTCTATTTGATAATGCAGTACGTTGTAGATTGTGTAGTGTGTTAATCTTGCAAACAACTTGGCACATAAGACGAATGCGTAGTAGTACAACAGCTTTCGTTCGCACTCGTCAGATTATGGAAAGTTTTTGTTTTTTACAAAAAGAAAAAATGGAAGACTAAAGTCCCTTTCATGGGGCCACTGATACCCCTGTTTTGGACTTCAGGTGACATTTGCCCTGGGTTTTGAAGCCAGGATGGCTTTCTCACTTGCACAATTTCTTGCCTGTACGCTACTCAGATTCACCTCTGGTGCAACACCTGCTGACTGTATAGAGTTCAGCATGGTAGCCAAGCCTCTTTTATCCATGTACTTGCATACATGTCCTCAAGCATTGGTGCAGGTTCAGGGTTCAAACCCATGACCATCTGTGTGGTGAGCACAGCTCTGTAAACCATTTGGCCACTCTGGCTCAGCTCAGATTATGGAAAGTTAGTTATTAATTGTATTTTGTAAAGAATCACATTAGAACTAACTTTGTGCATAAAATTGCATATCTAAATTATGGTTACATCGGCATATTGGAGATACACTGGCATAAGTGGTACTTTTAAGTAGAAATTGCTGAAAACTTAAATCACATAGAGACTGCATTGTACATCTGTTTGCCAAACTGCTAAATTGATAAAACCTGAAATGCCATGTTATAAGTGATAATGCAACATCCTCCCTTGGGAAGAATTATATTCTATTTGTGGGAATTAATGCTGGATTTTGGAGATTTGAACCTGTGATATTGAAAATGATCCAATGACAGAATGTACTTTCTTTTGACAAACACCTGAACATCAAAACACTATGTGCCCTGTAGAAAAACATGAGAATTTAACTTCTATGATATCCTTATGTGAACTAAATCTTGCAAAGTTTCTAATGTAACATTGCAAGTCAATTTTTCCTGGTGGATGACACACAACTGAAAAGCTTGTCAGTTGAAGCAGGAATATTAGAATGCTGTTTCTTTGGACACACTTTGCACAATGTAACTGAAGATTTTACTAGAAAGTTTCAAACATTTGTAAGTAGGCATTCTTATCCTTGTTGTGAACAATAACACAAAACTTCTCTTCTTGGATGTGTAGAACTAAGTTTCTTTTGTACCATACAGATCAGATACTGAACACAAATGAGATGCATAGAATATAAAAGAATATGTCATTCTTCTGGAACTGTAGAAAGTTAATTATGAACAGTGAACCATACCTTTGGGACATATTTGAATCCTTTTCATTCTGATTCTCATGATTTAGGAATGCTTTGCTCTTATCAACTGAAGTCTGTGTACACAATGAAAATTGTAGAAAGTTTGTTCTGAACATGGAGGTGCTCTGTTGCTGGACAAATAGAACATTCATTCTGAATGTATGTTGCAACTTTTTCACTGGAATTTCTGGATCCTATGTTAGCATTTGGAGATGCCTGGAAGGCAGGAAAATAAAAAGATTGTTCTATGGATCCTGGGCTGGAACCAGATAAACTAGATCATCATAGTATAAATGTAGTAGTAGTGTGTGTACTTTCTTCTTGATAGAATTTTCATTCTGTTCACCACTTTATCCTTTGGGAATTTACAGCATTTGGCAAAGTATCTTAATTCCACAGAAATTGCATTCTGCATTGGTTGCAGGACATTTCTTCATGTGTCCTTTCACAAAGGGATTTCTACATCTGTAACAGACACACCTGGATTCTGTAGAATTATCATTTTTTCAGTAGATTTAGACCCCTTTCTTTTGTCATACTTTGCATGGTGTATGGATTTAGTCTCATTCTCATTTCCTCTGGTAGAATCAAGATTTTTGAATGATTGTTGTGAGGCATCTTCCATTTGTAGAATTTGGATGACATAATTCAGTGATGCCTCTGGATCCTTTCTAATCTTTCTAATAATTCTATCCTTGGCACTAGTACAGACACAATTGAGAAAAAGTACATCTCTGGTAATTCTTTCTTTGAACTCAGCTGGGCATTCATAAATATCAACTAGATTGTAGACTTTAGTAATCCATTCATTAAGGGGTGTAGAACCTTGCTTTGTACCACCAAATAATTCCACAATAATAATGAACTTATTAGCCTTTGGTCTGAATTCTTCTTCAAGAAGTATCCAATAAGTAGTGAGTTAATAGCCTTCTGGAGCAGCATAGACTCTTGTCCCTGTAGATTCTCATTTCTTTGTGACAGGAATACCTTCATTACCCATCCAATACTTCAGATGGGCACACTGTATTGAAGCTAGAGTATCCTTCAAGTGAATCAAACAGTAATTCATGTCTTTTCTTCCATGTAAGGTATCTGTCATACATCTCTGGGTCAGTTTGGGACATTATCTATGAATTTTGGAGTAGCCATGGTCTTGTAGAAATTTGAATCTCCTGGAAAAACTCACTTTCATGTATGTATGGTTGTGTAGAAAGTTTAAATCCACTAAAAAGATCACTGGAGAGAACAGATTTGAAGTAACTAATCAGTTAACCCTATACAGAATGCATTGCCACAACAATTATTGTCTTGTAGTGAGCCTCTTGGAGAACAGCATCTAAGAACTGAAGCATTTTATTTTGCCACCTGGTCATGTACAGCTGTCACTTTGAACAAATGTGATTTCTTTGTTACCATGGTGTCTCTGGGGGGAGTCTAGTAGATGATTGGGAATGCATTCAAATCCACACTAAACACATTTGAAGCAAACAAGCACTGTATAATTCCATTAGAAATTGATTTCCTCATGTTTTGAACAATAAAATGGAGAATATTCCAAGTTTCACACAAACACTACTATGTGGAATTTTTGGAGCAGTTTGTACAGTGGATTGGATGTAGAATGTATCTTCTTCTAACAATTTAGAAAGATTGAAACTGGAATGAACCTTTAGCCCTGAACTAGATTGGATTTGATGTATCTTGGACCACTCACACACCCAGTTTGCAAAGGTAGAATTGGTCTTGTAGGAATGTCTCTGGAACTCAAGAATTAGCAATCTTGCTGCATGCTGGAGATGTGTGTGTATATCTGGTTGTGCTGCTACTGTAGGTGCTGCTGTATCTGGAAGCTGGAAGGGGTGTAGGAGCTCTGAAAACCAATCAGGACTTGGCATCTGGATGCTCATCAATATGCAGCATATTGAACTTTCTTTGTGTAGAAAGTTTGGTGGCTTGGTCCTGGAATCCATCTTGAAAACCATAGAATTTAATGTCTAAAAACAAAAAAGTCCTTAAATAATCCAATTTTCCCCTCTCAACAGCAGGAATAGATTCACAGTATCCAAGACTATCTGACACCATGTTGTATTTTGTAAAGAAACACACCAGAACTTTGTTTCTAATTATTTATTAAATCCACAAAGAACTACATGTTGACTGTACAAGATCAAAGTTAAGAGTGAGGCAGATGTTGCAGGAGGAGGTACCTGCTGAATGGATGGAGCATGCATAGAATTACAGATCTAAATTATGGGTACATTGGCATATTGGAGATACACTGGCATAAATGGTACTTTGTAAGGAAAAATTGCTGAAAACTTAAATCACATAGAGAATGCATTGTAGATCTGTTTTCCAAACGGCTAAAGTAGTAAAACCTGAAGCCATGTTATAACCGACAACGCAACATTAATAATAGTGGCGAAATTGATATGGAAACGAGTTTGTATCTTAGCTGACACTGATATACATTAAGTTCAACAAATAAGGTATTTTCTTAACAACATGTACTTCTCAAACTAACAGTAGTCGTCTGGAACACTTTTAAAAAAAAGATATTTGTTTCATCAATTAATGGCCAATTAATGAAAATCAAACAACAACCTCAGCTCTCATTTAAGTCAATAGTAAATCATTTTCTAAAAATTTTGGTTAGTGCAAATTGGCACACTGTGTTAGGTGTCAAAAGTTCAGTATTAGCAGTGCTGAAAATAAGGATCTGAGGCCAGTCGTCAAACCGGACGACTTGACAAAATTTTCACTTGCCCGGATCATCTTTCAACTTGCCCGGATAAATAAATTGGAAAATTATTATTAAAATTTA
>JBCAUG010375815.1:0-16605 GCA_038406175.1 Haplosyllis leylae
TAGTTTACCATGATCATGCAAAGTGACCCTAGATAGAGCAAAGCACTGGTCCCTACTACCATGAGCAACTTTTGTTATAGGTTGACTTTTGTTGGTCGAGGTCAGAGTGGACTCAGAGCAATATGCATAATTTTACGCACACAGTCACATTGGTTTCAGTGGAAATCTACGGCTGGCGTACGAAGGGTTAATTAATGTAAAGCGAGGGAGATACCTTTTTGTGCATCAGGTAACTCTGTTTGAAGTTTTCATACGCACGCTTCTTCTAATTCTCCTCTATTCTCGTGATGAAGTCCAGTGTTGTAATAAATAACACCGTACAGTTGCGATTCCCAAACCTTCTCTGTACCACTGAAAGTGGAACAGATTAGAACACAAATTATCAAAATGTGGTTTAAGTAAATGAAAATTGTGGAAAGTCACAACAGGCTGGCCCGTTGCTGTATGACGTAATGTTATTATGAAATTGTGATGTCATGATGGCATTCTGTGTAAATAAATTCACACCAATGACTGCAGCTTAAGGTAGGTCTATCATAAAAGTGCCAAGGCATATCCCTAATAAACTATGGGCCGCCTCTTTCAATCACTAAGCTGACTCTAAATAAGCCAGCAAAAATACATTTAACGGCATGAATATGGCATCTTTTTGATGTGTATTACTCATAATTTGACAATGAGCCACCTTAATGAAGTTCGTTTATCATTGATATAACAAAATTTTCAATTTCAACAAAAACATCTTTCTCTGCGAAATCGAACTGATTGATCTGAACAGAGTCCCAAATATTTGTTGCCAGTAACAGTAAAAGTGACCTTGATTCCGTTTCTCATATACGCACCGACTAAATGCTTCATGTCACTGATCTGCAAGATGATAATATTTTGCAGAATGGACAGAAATCATTAGAGTTTTTCCTTATGAAGATGTATTTTGTAGAAGTCTATGGAATTTTACAGAATGTGATAAATCACTGAAGCATGAATAGGGATCCATTGGAATGTTCTCTCTGTTGCCTGTGTCTCTGTGGTGCTCTGCTAACATCTCTGATTCTTGAGCAAGAGGTAATGGATTCAAATACCATTTTTAACAAAATTTTTATTTTAAATTCTGTAGAATTCTACAGAATCTCATTAGGAAAAAACTCGAGTGTTACAGATTGCGATTAAAATTTTAATAAATACAACTTTCTCAAAATCATTTATTTTTTAAAATACATTTAACCTGTTTTGCTAGGGTGCTGATTTCCTCTGTAACTGTTGCGGCTTTCTCCGTCCCATCCTCAGCTGATGAACGGTCGTCTCCTCCTGATAAACTCCACTCGTTTAATGCGTAAACGTAATTAATCAACATATTTGCATGTGATCTCTGGAAAAATGCATTCATTGTTTTCAAAATTAAATGAACTATCTGAAAGAACCACCTATCAAGGTCGTCTAGTTTCTATTCAAGCCACAAGTTTCGTTGCTGGCTCGTTTAGAGTCAGTTTCGGAAAATTGTGGATGTCCAAAGGAATGTCTGGGCATTTTTATGATAAGTTCCAAAACTTTGGGCTGCACCATTGGTATAATTTGCTTACACATTCATAATATTAATATGATGTCAGTCTAAATGTTGTAATATTGTTGTAAAAAATTCCGTTTTGTTGCAGCTAGCAATCTGTGAAGTTAATGTTTACGTTATAACTTTTTATACTTATTTAAAATAAAATTTAAAATAAAATTTAAAATAAAATTTAAAATAAAATTAAAAATTAAATTAAAAATTAAATTTAAAATAAAATTTAAAATAAAATTAATGTTTGAAGGAAAGAATTTTGTGTGAACAAAATATAGGAAGAAACAATTTTTTTGCATTTGTGTATCCGTTCGGAATGGCCTTGCTTTTACTTAATCATTGTCCCCTTGCGGTTGCCTCGCCGTTTTCCTAACATGAGACTGTGCAACAGGCAACTTGTCATGCGATGCCATGCCAGCATCTAAGCTGACTGCACTACACTGTGCAGGGCATTATATACCAAATGTGATCAGCATATGATTGGTTGATAATGGGGAACGTGGCTATTGGCCACATGCTCTCAACCTAAGTGTGTAGCGAGTCAGTGAATATAGGGAAAAGTAGCCAACTTGGAAAGCACGGTTTCGGGTCATTGCACAAACTTGTGTGAACATGAAGACATCCTACTTTGACATTGACTTCGATTCACAAATGAAGTTGACTAAATTTCCTTTAATTCATTGCTTCGGTCGACAGCGGTACGGAAACTTTGGGACCGTGCATAAGTCCTTCTACCAAACAAAAGAAACTCCGCCCAAAATTATTTAATTGGTATGTGAGTCGCAAAGAGAATGCATTGTAAATTTATAAAGTCCTCTTCATGACTATGACCAGTGGTATTATTCATCGCAGAGTGATGTTAGATCTAATTTTTTGTGAAATAACTTTCAAGATCGAGCCCATGATGAGCACCGTTTTTACCACATCTTTCTTACAATAAGTACAAGTAGTTTTGGAAAGTCCCAAATGGTGCGTGTCATTTTTATATCTGAACATTTTCTGGTAGAATATCCAAACAAAGACCAAAACGACCCACTTGGAAATACAATAACAAAATATTAAATCATTTTGATGATTTGATTACTTTTGATTGCTGTATTGGTTCTTAATGTAATTTTTAACATTTCATATCAAAGCACCACTTTGTTCAAGAACAAATCACCACTTCTCTCCCTTTTGCTTCGCAATTTGAACATAGGGATCTTGTCAAAGTTTTCGCAGATTGTCTTCTGTCCAAGGATGCTTGTCCCCTTTCACCTGCACCACAATAAAATTAGTCTATTGAGAAAATTATAGAGTTCCTGCATATGTTTTATTACTTAATGATGCTGTAAGTTTTTTAGCATTTCTTAACACAAACACATTTGTATGTCATACCATGTTGTATCTAGTATTAAACCATATCAATATGCCCAGTGTACCACAAATAGGCAGTTGTGAAATTTTTTTGGTTAAATAAGGTCTCAACAGAAGAAGATAAATTTGACAGATAATCTCCTTTTTACTCTTGTAAATGAAAAGTACTTTTCATTACCTGGTTTGGTATTATTAATCTCTTTCCAATGCATAATGTAAATAAATAAATACCTCTTTTACTATTAGGTAGCTCTGTTTGAAGCATTCATACGCTTCTTCTAATTCTCCTCTGAGTTGGTGATGAATTCCAGTATTGAAATATGTTATATAGCACAGTTGATGCTTCTCACCGAAGTGTTCCTTAGCAACATGCAATGCTTCTTTGTACCACTGAAAGCCATAAAATACATTCGAAATAATGATATCAACTAATTTCAAGATAAAATGTTGTTATCCCTTTATTTATATTTAATGAATGTATTAACTACACAATAATTTCAAAAGAACAACGTCAGCAGTAATCTGTCGTTCTGGGATTACCTTTCCTGCCATCTCTTCACCTCCATACAGGTCCCCTTCCTCAAGTATGCTTCTACCAAAACCTCCATGTTGTTGATCTTACAAATGTAAAAGTTTTTATTTATTATCCAGAATATGCTACTTTTGCAAAAATACATTTTCTCATTTTCATAACATTCTTCTTAGAAAAATGTTCAACCTGTTTTGCGATGCTCATCATTTCCTCTATGACAGACTTTGCTTTTTCCTTGGCATCTTGAGCTGATAAACGTTCGTCTCCTCCTGATCGGCTCCACTCCGTTAATGTGTAAACGTAATCTCTCAATAGCACTCCAAGACATCCCTGAATATAGGATGTTTTAATTTGAAAAGTAAACAAACTCTTCATAACCCAATGGTATAGTTTACACTTTAACCCATGTAAGTAAATTCTCACGAGACTGAAAAAATTCAAGTTTTGAAAAGGTGATTTCAAAGGAAGAAAGTTTGTGTAGACAGTGAGCATTGACAAACATTTGTACTGGTCTATCGCTCACTAATTTAGATATTTTTGATTTTTGCATGATAGCATAATTTGAATGTTTAATCTGCGGAAAAGGGGAAGGAAGTAGGAAGGAATAACCAACAGTATCTGACTTTTGAGAGTAAAAAGTCTGAAGAGAATCATTCTAGTTTGTTAGTTTTGTTTTGTACCAGCACAAAGTAAAGATTGTGGTAGATTATAGTTTATGTTTGTTTTTACTTCACCTTATTTTCTTTGTTTTCTGGGAGCCGGCAGTACAAGGAGATGCCTTTCTCCGAGTGAATTCTTATTTTATGTAAAACATCCAGAGGTTCCTTTCCCTCGTAACCACTATAAGCGACTATCTGAGAATCAAAAAAAAAGCCGTAAAAATAATTTTGCTCTTGTAATACCATCAGTATTTCTTGTAATTAATCACTGTGGATATCATATTGTATGTTCTAATTTCAATACTTGCACTCCTTTACCTGAGCCCCGATAGTCGCCAGTAACTTGTACAGTTCCGTCATCCGTTTATCTCTCGCTCCGAGCTCCTTCTCCTCGATTTCTAGAGCTTGTTGCGCCTTGATCAAAGCTTCATCAAAGGAACATGCATAGTATCTGAAATAGAAAAAAACTATTTTAGATATATAGATGTGCCATCCATTCGCCTCTCTTGACGAGTTCCTTATCCTCAATCGCCAGGTTTTGTCATGTAGCTTGGTTTTTATTTTAAATCTAACTGAATAGCAATGTTTCCAACTTTTGCATGTTATTCTTGTCTTTAAAGCATCCACATTCTAATGCCAAGAATAGGCACATTTTAGTTTCGATATTTAAATCTTTTTTCTTCAGATGTTTCTTGTTGACTGTTATTCAAGAAAGTATCAAAAGTTCTTAAAGGATTGAATCCAAGACCTTTCGTGATCAAGTCAGATACCACACAATTTAATCTGATGTAATAGCTGTTCATGCAAAGCCTGTTTTGCCGGATTAGGTCAATTTGACAAAGGAAGGTTTTAAATGTTGAATGAATTGTTGCACTTACAACTTCCATGCTTCACGTTCTGCATCTTCGCGTGCAGCATCACGTCTCTTGAATTGTCCAGTGTCAGTGATTTCTTTCACCTTTAATCAAATGCATTCTTTGGAATATTATTTTCGATGTTTTTGTCAACAATTTATTTCATATCATAAAATTTTACCATGTTTTTCCTGTTTACTGTAAAAAGGTACCCTCCCTAAAAAGGCATTTTGCATTTTACTAGTAGATTGACATAACTACCCCTCGTTTGAACCTTAAGGATAGAGACTCTAAACACTTCTCTACAGAACAAAACGTGAGCCCTCAACACATGACTAAAATCACCTTCGATCTGCAGCATTTACTTACATTTTCTTTAATTTAAACAAATTTAAATATTTTAAAATTTCAAATGTTATGAAACTCAAAAATTAAGTTAAGAGAATGATATTTGATAATTTTAATGTTTGTACAACATTTTTATTCGACATAGCAAAACTACTGTTTATTTTAATGATAATTAATATAGTAAAAAATAAACAAATATTCATATTCCTAATTGAAGTTTTCATTTGATAACATATTAATTCAAATTTCATGTTTCTCTTCTATTTGAGGGGGAAATCGAGAAGGGAAGATACCGATCATGTGTTTAAGACTCAAGAAGAAGAGTGGGAAAGTGATAAAGTTCCCTCACCTCGGGTGTTCGGAATATTTGTGATTGTGGTTGCGATCGTGGTTGTGGTACTGGTGGTGTAGGTGCTAGAGGTGATGGGGTTAATGTTTTCATTTGCTTCATCTTTGCCTCCAGTTCCTGAATTCGACTGGTTACAGAAGATTCAATTGCCAGTGGTGTTGGTGCTGATGTGGATGATGGTGCGGTTGTTTTTGGTTTTGTTCCTGGATATGATGCTGCTTCTCCTGTTGCAGGCGCGGTCGTTGTACTCATTTGATTCATCTTTGCCATTGTAGCCTCTGTTTGCCTTTTAATTTCCTCCTTTTCTTCTTCCACACTGTTTTTCTGTCATCGTTCAGTTTAATTTCAGCGTTAAAATAGTTTTGAAAAGTCATATTTCGTTGTTTTGGTCCAGATTTCAAAGTATTATTAAATTCTCAAAATTAAGAAGGGGATAAGTAAACAGTATTCAAGCAATTAATCAGTCTAAAAACAGAACAAAACCAAAGGTTAATGAAATTTACTTTACCTTTGCGGACGTTGATCCCTTTAGGTAAAACTCCGAGAACATGACGTCATAGATCAAACTATTTCTTTCCTCTGGACACTGCCTCATACCTGTAGTTCCCTAAAGGTTTAATATGACATACATTTTTAGTATTACTCTTGATATCACAAAAAAGTCGCAGTTTAAGAGCTTTATAATCTGATTCCTTGGTAACTTGAAGACCTATTTAAAAATTAGAATTACGCCATGTAAAAGGAGATTGAATGAATAAAAGGAGTGAATGAAGTACCCTACTCCAAAAATGATTTTAGTCCATTTTATTGGTTCAAAAATACTGGGGGTTGACCTTTTCACTTCCTAATAATCCCAAATACTTATGATCCCGAAACCCCCAGGTTTTCTCGTCGTTACCCATCCACCCTGTAAAATATCTATGTTTTTATCCAGAATAAAATTAAATTAAAACTGATACAAGAGAAAGAGGGTGGTTGTATGTTGTGTCTTTTTGGTCTCGGAGAGTGGGAAAGTGATAATTTCCTTTGGCACCAAACGGTTCAAAGGTAGGTTAAGTTTGTAATGGACTGGTGTAAGATAACTGGATAAAACATTTTCGAATATCCTACCTGAACCTTTCTGATCAATAAACTGTGATACTCAAGTAACTCTGACTATATGTGGTTCATAAAAAAGACATCTCCTGTCGTATAATCTTTCAATGCTTTTTTTTAGCCTGTGACAGTTTTTGTCTTCATGTTGTTGATTTTCGTTGTCATTTCCTTGAGTTTTCTTCTGATCTTACCTGGACCTCCCTGATCATGTGCTGTCTGACCATTTTCAGTATCTTCTCCAAAGGCCTCTTCATATACTCTTCCCGCAGATATTTAGCCAGTGCTTGAAGATAGATTGAGCCATCATGACCTCCTCCGTAAGCTCTGACAGAGCAAATTAATGTATGTCATTGAAAATAACCATTAGAAAACAGGGAAAAATTAAACCATACATTTCCATATATTATTCCATGAAAGGAAGGAAACATTACTTGTATCCAGGTACAGTGGCGTAAGCAAGGAACATATCCGCTTTATCCGGCAGAATGTGGGTGGTTTCCCAATCATCATCCAGAAAGGCATCTGGTGGAACTACGATACCTGCACTAACTTTCTCTGTGATCAAAAAGTAAAAGACATAGAGATTAATAACCTTGCCATTCCTGGTCATTTTATGAGTAATTTTAGCACTTACTGAATCAAGGATATGTTTATGCCTGAAATAAATTCAGACTTCTGATTAAAACCAAACAGAAATTGGCCATTAATTCTCCACAAATGTAACTGTGGATTCGCATATCTAAGTCACGAATAAGTAAACTTCAGGCCCTAAATCATATTGTTCATATTTTTGTTCAAGTGCAGAAGATACTTCTGATAGCTAACCATATTTAAATATTTCAAAGAGTTTTTTTTCTCATAAGGTTTGCATGTAAATTCAGATTACTGGACCAGTCTGAAGAGTGCAAGTAGGCGTGGCACTTGTTACTTCATACTGTGTTGAATGGAAAGGAATCCTTGTCATTAACTAAATGATCCCTATTTCTATTAATCTCTGGTCGTTGTGTGACAAAATTTCAACTGAAAATGTCAAATTGATAATTAATCAGTGAGAGCTGAATGTGCACAAAGTGTCCTAGGGCTGTGTAGGTCTGAACAGATATATTTGTGGAATAAATTTGCATTCAATTCAAATTTCAACTCAGTGTCTGTTGACGCGGGTGACCTACATAAAAGTGTAGTCAACATGTATGTTAAGTAAGGGCCTATGATTTCTCTGAATGACTACACGGACTAAAATCAAATATCACTAAATCACTGAAAAATATTGTCACATGGATCCCCCACTGCACAACTCACTTTCATGTCGGTCAAAATTATGTTACATTAGAAAATTAGTATTTTGAATTTGTCTTGTGATAAAACATAAAAATAATTGCGCAAACAAGAATTCCCTTATTATCACTCATCTATCATGCTTAATTACTAATTAACATATAAAATCATGGCTAAATTTTAAGTTTTCAGCAATTCATACACAATATGAAATAAATACTCAGAAAAATGGTATAGAATCCTTGAGATGCATTTTGTTGAAAATGATTAATTAGGGCAAAAATGAGATCAGGAATGTTTATGACACTAATTTAACCTCATACAAACATAAATTGTCTCTGGAATAAGCAAAAACTAGGGTCTGAAATTTGCGTATCTACAGTGTGATAAATACCTCAGTTCAAAGCAACAAAGCATCATTAATACTCACTCCCCCGGCACGCTTGGATCACAATGATTTTTGGTTTCCCGACCAAAGTCTTCACAACACTGAGATCACCCACAAGTAGCTCGGTATCCCAGGCCTTTGTCTGATTCACGTCTAACAGGTGTCCCATGTCGTTGCCGTGGCAAATAATAGTGAGAACAAAGCAGTTGCTATCTACGTGGTTCTCCTCATTCAGGATCCATTTGTTAATGACCCTTATTCCCTGGAAAGACAAAAGAAGGATATTTTAGTGATGTTGATTTCAATTTACATTCCTTTGTGAAATTGAATCCTTTCAAGGTTTGCCCACGCTGATTAGATTAAAAACAAGAAAGTCCTCCTGCGTGAACGTAAGAGGCATACCGACTGCAGCGAAGCAAGTTCTGGGGGAGGGGGGGTGCTCAGACTGTGTACCCCCTCCCCTGGCTGGACTGAGTATCCATCCCCGGCTGGGACTGAGTACCCCTCCCTCGGCTTGACTGAGTACCCCCCCAGCTGGACTGAGTACCCCCCCCAGCTGGACTGAGTACCCCCCCAGCTGGACTGAGTACCCCTCCTCCCCCAGCTGGACTGAGTACTACCCCTGTTAACAGACAGACACCTGTGAAAACATAACCTCCCTCCGTACTATGTACGCGGTCGGTAATAAGCTTCATTTCAACCGAAATATTACTTGCAACTTCAATTCATGTGATTTGCTTCACATGCTGCAATGATTCTACAGTACTTGATTACCTGTGTATCGCAGTCAGTATGAACCTGGACGTCGAATCCCACCGTCTGGTAGGCCGATTCAAGTGCTTTCACATCTTCATTAGATCCAGGCATCTGGGAGGCAACGTTATTCATGATAATAGCATGACCCAAGCGAGGCAGTCTCATTTGGTAAGCCTGGTCCTACAAGTATTCATTATAAAGGTAAGCCCAAAATAAGGCATTAGATTGCAGAGAATCGTCCAGATTACTACTTTAAGTAACATTTGTTGAATTAATTTGTAAAATATTGAATTTCCAACTGTTGTCTAATGTTGAATTGCTACTCTAGTAAATTCACTATTGCCCATGGGAATCGATTACTGCCACTAGAATTGCATTTAAGTAATTTAACAAATTTGCTAAATTAACTAACCTACCATTAAGGGAAAACCTCGATTTGGCTTTACACTGGAATATTATCCACTTTCGACTGGTCTTTAATGGTTGTCGATGGGAGGAATAGGAGTATCAATGGTTCCAAAAAAAAAATTACTTGTATCCTCCATTTTGAGGTCAATTGGATTTTGTTGTCTTAAAACAACTAAAATAATTTCTCCAACACTTCCATTGTAAAAGTATTTAAAAAGTAAAAGTATAAGAGGCATACTGTCCGTAGTGTATAAAGTGTTCACTGTACTGTCCTATCCGGGGGGTGGGGAGGTGAGGGAGGGGGTGGGGAGGGGATGGGGGAGGGGTACCCCAGCCAGGGATGGGGTGCCCCCTTTCTCCTCCCCTCCCCCACATCCTGACCTGGACCTAGCTGGGGAATGGGAAGTGGGGGAGGGGTGAGTGGGGAGAGGGGAGAGGGGGAGTGGGGAAGGGAAGGTAGGGGAGGGTAGGGGATGAGAGAGAGGAAACCCCTTCCCTGGCTGTGGTACCTCTCACTTCCCCCTCCCCCCATGTCCTGACCTAGACCTGGTTGGGGGAGGGGAGGGATACGCAGCTACCCTCCCCAGTGGACGGACACACGCCTTTGAAAACATTACCTTCCCGTCATACTATGTACGCCAGTCAGGATTGTATATTCTACCTTGTGTTAATGTTCCATTTAAGTCACGGATTATGTCAACAACACCTTTGATCTTTTTAAGACTTTTTAAAGCCATTTGTCAACCGTATCATATTACAACATTCAATCAATCAGTACACGGTAAGAAAAATGACTACTTTGGCGATAGATTTTAAATAAACCTTATGGTCCATCCACATCGGCTTTTTTCTGAACTATTGCGATTGCGATTGCTTTTGCGATTTATCCATATATATGTGCTTGTACTAAAATCGCAAAAAATGGGTACATATCCCATTCTTGAACCTAAATAGTTAAAAAAAGTTGAGAAAATAGTTGAGAAAAAAGCCGATGTGAATGGATCATTAAGCCTTACCGGATCTATCGGTGGTGGCATTTTCTTTTGTCTGTACGTAGCATCGGCGCCTTCCGCCATTGTGCACCTAGGGTGTAATTAGTGTAAATAACCAAAGTTTAAACTTTAGTTTGTCGAGAAATACATAAGTGGGACACAAGTCCAAAAAAGTAATATACATAGTTAACACGAGCAAATACTTTATCATATAAATTTTAAAAAGTAGGTTATTTCATCAATATGTATTGTTGATTACATGCAAGACAAATGTGTTTGGTTTTAGCACTAGGTAAAACTTTTACGTTTGCATTTTAAGATTTGTTCACATTGTGACAGCTTCTGTGATATTTTTACTACAGTTGGTAGTCTAACAATGTGGATGAACTTTTTTTACCCTAGTTTGGCTGGCAAAGAAAAGGGAAACGAAATTCTCAAAAATTAACAGACTTGACCAAGGATTGAACCCAGGTTGCTTTTGTTGTAATCAGTTACTCTAACCATTAAGCTTATTCGTGCATGAGTGATTTTGTCTATTTCATCTAATTAAACGAAAACGTAAAGCAATATAATTGTTTACAAATCATGAAATGTATTCATAAAGTTGTCATTAATATGCGTCTCATCGTATTCGATCGGATATAACAATCATGTTTAAAAGATATATGTTCATTAACCAGAGTCACTTTAAACAATTTCCTCTGTTCTGTTGGAGAGTTGGACGAGGTCTCCAGATGTATTTAATAGGGCAATGTTTTGCTGTTGGATTTATTTCATTTTCATGCAAATAACGCTGATTTTATTCATGATGGATTCATAAGGTTGAATTTTTCACATGGTCCAGTTGAACAATTACGTCACAACAGATTTACCTGTCCATATTGTTTAGGTGTCTTGGTTTAGGTTGTGCACAAGATTATCGTCAGGTAATAACTGGCTTCAAAACAGATTGCGATGAGGGATAAGACTGTAAATCAGTCCCTACAATATTTCGAACAATAAATGTGATACTATGTTAAATTGATATTCCTCTAACAGAACTGAAATTTTGACACCTTTCTTGTCAAAAAATTGAATTGCCTTTTTACTGGCTCCTTAGAATCCGTTGACTGGTTGAGTAAGGGGGCTGTTAATATTCTGGAACAAGCCTTTGGTAGTTTTAAGTAGGCCTAATTTAGGCTTCAGTCATTGGTTGGGATTTGTTTACACAAAATGCTGCCATGACATCATTTAACAATGTCACATCATGAGACATTGTTTAGGCTATGTTCATGACATCATTTTTATAATCTTGATGAACAGTAGCGCAACTCATTATGTAAGAAAAATCAAAGAGAGAAAGAATTCCACTTGCTGGCTCATATGGGTTATTATTGCCAAACCATGATGATCTTCAATCTGAAGTAAAATGGAACCACAAACACCTGAAATTATGCTTCAAACATTAAATTTCCCTATTATCACCCACTTAGAATGTAGTTACTATTGGGGTAATCAAAGACCTACAATAATGGATATTTAAATTTCTGACAATTTCACCAAACCAAAATGGGTATAACATCTCAAAATATGGCTCAAACTTCAATTTTTCCTATTAGCACCCACTTAGAATGTGCTTGCTAGGAGCAACCAGAGGTAACAATAATGGATATTTGAATTTATGAGACTTTCATACAACCAAAATGGATATAACACCTCAAAATATGACTCAAAGTTCAATATTCTTTATTAGCACCCACCTAAAATTTGGTTGCTGGGGTCAACATTGGTAATTCTCTGTGCCCCTCTGTGCCTCTGCCTCTCTACCTCTGCACCCCCATGTCCCCCCTGTGCTTCCATACATCTGTGTCCCTCTGCACCCTCCATGCCTTATATATAAGCATTCTGATTGGTTGGGCTTCCCACCACTGCCAATCACAATACTGGAATGTAGGTTACAAATTAACATAAACCCTGATTGTTCCCACCACCCTCTTAAGAAAGTATCTGCACCACCACACCTCTATGCATCCATGCCCCTCCATGCCTCTGCACCCTTCATGCAGCATTCTGATTGGTTGGGCTCCCACCATGGCCAATCACACTACTGGAATGTAGGTTACTAATTAACATAACATGGTTCCATTTACCTCAAACAAGAGTATGAGAAAACCATTGGACAGGATACTGAGGATGGTCAGACAACATATGATTAGAAAAATGTAGGTATGGCTGAATCATCAGATTTCCTTTTTGTGATTGACAGCCATTTTTAATTATTCAAGATGGCTGCCATATGAGATCCAATATGGTTGGAAATGCTCCCCACCACCTTCATTTCAATTTGAAGATTTCCAAACTTTCTAAGTTTTTCCGATGTTCGGTTCAGTGCCCCCCACCTTGCATGCTACTGTGCACATTAATTACCGTGTATGGTAGCTGTATGTGACTCATGGGCATGCGCACTGTCCCTCCACTTTCCAGAAAAGTGACCGAAAAACCATCCGTCAACCACATAGGTAGCTCTGATGAGCCACCAACTAGAGTCAGTTTCAAGAATTCCTCTCTTGGGAGTGTAGATACACGATTCCAGCTGGCATTCAATCCAAAGCAGTTTCAGGCGATTTTTTTACGTTTTCACTCAAATAATATGAACGTTATCTATTATGAAGAACTAGTTCGTGATTCATAACTTTGAACGACTACAACTCAGCAGATTTACTTATTCATATCACTACCTTTCTATCGACCAGGCGCATATTGTGCACAGGAATATCTCATCATCCAAC
This sequence comes from Haplosyllis leylae, assembly GCA_038406175.1. Taxonomy (NCBI): domain Eukaryota; kingdom Metazoa; phylum Annelida; class Polychaeta; order Phyllodocida; family Syllidae; genus Haplosyllis; species Haplosyllis leylae. The sequence goes on from JBCAUG010375815.1 coordinate 13,339, forward strand.
GGGATTTCCTCCAAGTCTGGGATTAATGTTGGTATGAAGGATGCACACTGTCTTGTTGTCCATATCACAAGCAAATGGAACATTACTGTGACATTACTTGATAATGACGACGCTCGTACCAAAAAATCAAATATAGTTAATTTCAATAGACTTTAGGAAACCGTGGCTGAACTTGTTGTGACAATTGTATGTCGAACACATGAACTTGAAGTGTAAATTGTAAACCTGTTATGTGCGGCGTTTGTCCTCCAAACATTGCCAATGCTCCTTATGAAACAGCACTATCTTACAAATCTGTAAAGTAGTAAACTTATTTCAAACTAATAATGATTTTAAAATTCATTTATTCGACATGTTCTGACTAAAAATATTGCTCGGTGAGGCGTCCCGTTTTCTGTTACATTGGGATATTGGTCTTATTTATGGGTCAGACTTCATCAGTCTGGCCGCAGGTTACATGTTGTGAATAATGAACCATATGTACGTGTTCCACTCTTTCAGTCAGCATAGTGTTAAGGTAAAGACTAGTTTGAGTCTCACGGTAACATGTTAATAAATCAGGTACAGAAAGTTTCACCAGATGGCTTATGTGTCCGAAGGAATTTGAAGGGTGCGAAGGATGGGCCCAAAATTTTAGAGCAAAACCCCCAAACCAACCTCTAAGGTGACTCTAACGAGTTATATATGGCAACGACATTCATAGTCACAACGAGAATATGCTGTAAGTTCATAACATTGACCATATTGACCACATTAACAGTGGTAAATTATTCATCATAAACAAATTTTATTTGGCTATGAAAAGTGTTAAAGTCTAATTAATTGAAACTTTTGGCGCATGGTGTGCAGTGTTTTACCATAATTTTCGTACAATAAATACAAGTAGTTTTGGAAAGTTCCAAAATGGTACATGTCATTTTAATATCTGAACATTTCCTGGTAGAATATTCAAAAAAAGACATAAACGACCCATTTGGAAATACAACAACACAATATTAAAGCATTTTGATGATCTGATTACTTTCCATTGCTGTATTGGTCCTTAATGTAACATTTCATTTCAAAACACCACTTTGTTCAGGTACAAATCACCACTTCTCTCCCTTTTGCTTTGCAATTTTAACATAACGATCTTCTCGAAGTGTTACCAGGTATTTTTCTGTCTGAGGATGCTTGTCCCCTTCCACCTGCAACACAATAAAATCTGTCTATTGAGAAAATAATAAAGATGCTGTACATGTTTCATTAGTTTATACATTTCATCAAATACCACGTTTGTTTTGATTTATTTAGAATTAATACCATACTAATATACCCAGTATACCCTGGAAAGGTAGTTGAGTAATTTTATTTTGTTAAATAACATCTCAGCAGAAGAAGATAAGCTTGACAGATGATCTGCTTTTTACACTGGTAAATGAAAAGTACTTTTTATCACATGGTCTGATATTAATAATGTCTTTGGAATGCACAATGTAAGTAAATATATACCTCCTTTGCTATTAGGTAACTCTGTTTGTAGCATTCATACGCTTCTTCTAATTCTCCTCTGTCTTCATGATGAAGTCCAGTATTGTAATATATTACAAAGCACAGTTCATGCTTCTCACCGAAGTGTTCCTTAACAACATGCAATGCTTCTTTGTACCACTGAAAGCGGTAAATTACATTGGAAATAATGATATCAACTAATTTCAAGATAAAATGTTGTTATCCCTTTAAGTAGATTTAATGAATGTATTTACTACACAATAATTTCAAAAGAAAACGTCTAAAGTAATCTGGTCATTCTGGGGTTACCTTGCCTGCCATCTCGTCACCTTGATACAGGTCCCCTTTCTTCAAGTACGCACTCGCCAAAAGAGCCATGTTGTTGATCTTACAAATGTAAAATGTTTTTATTTATGATCCAGAATATGCTTCTTTTTTGAAAAATACACTTTCTCTTTTTCATAACATTCTTCTTAGAAACACCTGTAACCTGTTTTGCGATAGTTATTAGTTCCTCTATGACAGACTTTGCTTTGTCCTTCGCATCTTGAGCTGATAAACGGTCGTCTCCTCCTTCATCACTCTACGAGGTTAATGTGTAAACATTATTCTTCAGCACATAACCAAGTGATTCCTGAATGAAGGATGTTTTAATTTGAAAAGTAAACAACCTCTTCATAGCCTTTTGGTTTCGTTTTCACTTTAGGCCATGTAAGTAAATTCTCACGAGACTGAAAAATCTCAAGTTTTAAAAGGATGATTTCAAAGGAAGAAAATGTGTGTAAACTATGAGCATTGACAAACATTTGCATTGGTCTTTCGCTCACCAATTTAGATATTTTTGATTTTTGTATGATTGCATAATTTGCATGTTCAATCTGCGGAAAAAGGGAAGGAAGTAGGAAGGAATAACCAACAGTGTCTGACTTTTGAGACTAAAAAGTCTGAAGAGAATCATTCTACGTTGTTAGTTTTGTTTTGTACCAGCACAACCTAAAGATGGTGGTAGATTATAGTTTATGTTTGTTTTTACTTCACCTTGTTTTCTTTGTTTTGTGAAAGTCGATCATAGGCAGCAATGGCTTTCTCTGAGTAAATCATAGTTTGATGCAAAATGTCCATATCTTCCTTCCGGACATTACTACTAACACTGTATTTCTGCAAATGAAAAAGTGAATTATTATTTTGTTCTTGTAATGCCATCGGTATTTATTGTAATTAATCACTGTGGATATCATATTGTATGTTGTACTTTCAATACTTGCGCTCCTTTACCTGAACCCAGATAGCCACCAGTAATCTGTACAGTTTCGCCATCCGTTGATCTCTCGCTCCGAGTTCCTTCTCCTCGATCTTCAGGGCTTCTTGAGCCTTGATCAACGCGTCATCATAGGAACCTGCATGGTACCTGAAATGAGTCAAATTGCTTAACAAATAGTTTCAAAGTATCTTTGTAGTTTTTGGGGACTGAATATCAATGTTTCAAACGTTTAAAGACATTCTTGTCTTTAAATCATCCATACTTTAATGTCAAGAACAGACACATTTTAGTTTTGATATTTGAAACAGTCTTCTTTGTTCAGAAGTCTTTTGTTAACTATAATTGAACAAAATATCAAAAGTATGGTAAGGGTTGAATCCAGGACCTTTTGTGATCAAGTCAGATATCACACAATATAATCTGATGTAATACACCCTGAAGTTGCAAAGAATTCTGATTTGAGGCCTCAATGGTGGCCTATGAGAAAAGATATCTTGAATGATGTAGAAGAACTG
>JBCAUG010375926.1:0-16603 GCA_038406175.1 Haplosyllis leylae
TGTTTATTTATGTTTTTAATTGACAATATGATTAGATGGTCTTGTGTACACAGTGTATTTTGGATGCAAAACATGATCCCAAAAATATCATGGAGTGAAAGGACTGATTTTCTCTTCTGTATCAGATACACAAAATTTTTTATAAAAATAAGCTGCGTATGACTTTGTTGATGACCCTTTGATGTTTTCTCATAGTATTTATTATTATATTTGAATCACCAAATGATTCGGAAAATTTTGCAAATTGTGATCAAAGTCATGTCTGTACCTGACTTTGCTTCTCATCCTTGGACGTTTTTTTGTTGCTGCAGTGCTGCCATCTAATATGGGGCTAGTCACTTTTAATTGCAATATTACGATTCCGAACATATCCTCATCTGGAAAATCAAATATATATCCCTTTCAGGCAAGAGACAATATCAAAACAGTCATTTAAACAAAGTTATGTGATTCTTAATGTATAACATTTTGATTGGTTGGCTTGTATTGATCATGAAGACTGAATAACATTTAAAATCGTCAGTCTTGCAGTATGTCTATCAATTACAATTTCAGGTGTGATGAAGCAACAGATATCATAGTTCTGCATATTGTTACTTTGAGTATCCACCAAGATACGATTCAGCTGATCGATGATGGTTCTCGGACCTCTCTACAATGGCCAATGTGGGAAGAAGACAAGTCAAGGCAATTTCTTAAGGTCAGTAAATGGAAAAAATAAATTTGAGAATTTGATAACACAGAACTTCCCAGTATAATTGAAAAAGACGTGCAAGAATACATACAAAATGTTTCAGAATTGTCTGAATGTAACTTTAACGATCACAAGCGATGGGGACTTTTTGTTGTTCGAGCAAAAAAAGCTCTTTTATTTCTTGTGCTGTGATGCATTAACATAATGATAGAATGTTTAATACCAATTAAAAAGCGTCAAATTTTCGAGTCACGTTAGCAGATTACTTAATGACCACAGCATCGTCTGGTGAATTAAATGGCAGTATATTTATAAATTTCTAGCTCTTTGTGGAAAATCCTTTTCAGTCAGGACAAAGACTACGAATTGTCGATGAAGTTCAATGGAACGTTAATCCATGATGACCTTAAGGGATTCTACAGAAGTAGCTATGAAGAAAACGGAGAAACCAAGTGAGTAACAGCAGTTCATTCGAGTTTTTCCCTTGTATGTATACAAAGTTACTAACATTGCATTTTTGTATTGCTTAAATTTGCTAATTAATTAGAATAATTTCCAGTCAGATCAATTATAATTTAATGTGCTGTGACTAATTTTAATTTGGCATTAAAATGTATTCAAGTTGTAACTATTTGTTTTCTTTGGCAGTTACACATTTCCAACGTCGCTTGCCAGGGAAAAACTCGAGTGCCCAAGAGAGTTGTATCAATTGAAAGATTATAATGTACTACAGAAATGTAATTCTCTTTCAGATATCTTGCTACAACACAGTTCGAGGCCAATCATGCCAGAAGAGCATCCCCTTGTTTCAAAGCAACGTTTAACATTACACTGCTGAGAAGAGGTTTTCCATTCAGCACAATATCAGACATGCCCATTAGTAGAACGTAGGATAGGTATGTTCGTGAACACTTAAAAGCATTGTAAATGTTAGTAGGTTAGTTCAGAAATAAGAAAAAACTATTCAATATTAGCAATGGTATAAACTCACAGAAGAATTCCCATATAAATTTCGCCAGTTGGAGAAATACGCCCATTGACGCAATGTTATCTTAGGAATCATAAAAGCTCATTATAATAGTGTGAAAACTAGGCCATCTAATGTTAATTGTGGAAATGTCAATGCAATTGCAATGGAGCCCACTCATGTGTGACCGGTACAAAGGTGCCATCATCGCGAATTTATGATTCTTTTCATTTCTTCTTCTAAAAGGGGAAAAAAGATAAGAATATCAACAAATTACAGTGAAATGTGCAAAACACAACAGGCCCTGTTAAGCGGTCCGTTTGAGTTCTCTTTGCAGGTGTGATGGCGCGAGGGACCTGAAGCTTAGAAGGAAAGGCATCGTAGTGGATGACATGGAGACCAGCAAGTCAACCGGAGCAAGGGCCTGTACGACTATTTAAGGGACAGAGAATTTGAATTTAGTGCCAGTATCTTTTTTCATTATCTTCGATAGTGTTATTTGCGAACATTGTACATAACCGTTAATAAACTGTGTAAACTGAGTTTCGTTTCATTAAATCCCCACTGCGACAGTACATAAATATTCCACAGCACCATAGGCGAGTACTAGAAGCAGTAGACAGAAGTCGACCAACAAAAATACCTTTTCACTACACAGCAATTCATTCACAGTGGAAGCTCATCCTACCCAAGATTTTGATCCATTTTAACATCACTTTGGTTGTGTTATTTGGCGATAATCGAGTTTTTCCGTAATGAGGACTTATTTCTGTAGAATATAGTAGAATTTGTAGAAATAGTGGAATTTATAGAATATGAATTATAGTATAGAAATTACTATTTGTATGTATTTGTTAAGGCTATGAGTACACATTAAGTGCTACAAATGGCGAATTGAATACTTAAATGAAAGGTATGTAATTTTACGAATAAAATAGTGTGAGTGGCGGATTTAGCTTTCTTGACATGGCTACAAAGATTAAGGAGAATTAATCGCAATAAGATATTCTTATTATTGTGCAAAATGAGTGTGCCTCCTTTATAAAAGTAGACAAGTTATGACGCAGATTGGGGACATCCTTGCACGGCTATCTTAATTTCATGAATAATTGTGGGTGTAAATATAGATCCTTTCCAATTACGATATAAAGGCTAAGAGAACAAAATTCAGACATGTTGTTGCATTTATTTATACTCTTCCCAATGTAATAAATGTGCGGTCAAATGTGTTTTCTGGTGACTGTTTTCAACAATTACGCACTCGCTTTTGGCAATGAATTTTTTTTGTCATTAAAATGTGATATTTTAAAGAGAATCGTCTGTAACGCAAGAAATACGATATTTGGAAACAATGCGCTTATATGGAGACAGAAAGTGACAATAAATTGCTACCCATTTGAATGAAGTTGAAATATATTTAGAAGCACTTTGCAATGATAAATGTTATTTATTGCTAATAAATGAATGTAGAATGCGCAACATTGTTACTTGATCAATTTCATGATGTTCTCACCAAATTGTACAGCGTTAAATGTGTAGACAAGTTTAGCCCAGTCTCTCTTTTCTACATCTGGATATTTGGCTTCAACCTTGAATACTTTGAGAGACTTTATGTTGGACAAAATTGTAAATGCGCTCACATATTTCAAACCTTTACACTTTGTCGCATCTAAGAATTCCAAATTTGGCAGACTGGTACACATGTCAACAATTTGCTCTTCACTAAATTGTGAACAACCCTTAATTGTTAAAGACTTTAATTTCAATGCATTTATTACACTATCTACAAAGTCATCTGGATCTACGCGACAACATCCTGTAATGTCAACTTCAAGCAAATCTTTCATTTTCCGAAATACGTATGTGCTGTAGCCACTGTAAATTGGAGTAAGATTGACAAGCAATCCATCAGGTGTCTCACTAACAACGTCTTCCACCTAAAAAGCACATACAAAATTTGATGAAAGAACATGTGTACCAAATATTAAATTCTACTGTAACTTCTTCTTGATAAATAAATGTGCTGATCCAATAAGGCTAATTACGTATTACATCAAAATCAATAATAAAATGAATGAATCAAATATATGTCACCAGTTCAATAAATGCGCATTGGGTGCGCTTTGAATTTGGTAATGGTTTCTTGAAAGATTGATAACTAGTACTTACTTTACAATTCTCTCTATCAACGACATTCCATTTCGCAACCTCATCAATGGAATACCTGAAAAAAAGGTATATACTTCTATTAGTATTTTATGCAAAACAACATGACCTGAAATAAGTAACGTTGTGGCAATGCCTAATAAATATCAGAAATTATAGTGCAAATGACATTCTGTATTTTCATGATAGATCCTAAATATGAAAAGAGATTCGTATTATGAACATAAATACAAGCAATTTATTGGTATGTCCTAATATAAATGAAAGCATTTCAATTCTAAGCTTACCTTACATACTTGGAAAGAACATCACATTCCGACTCTGGATTCTTACATTTCAATTCTTTAGTCTTACGCGCCAAAAATTCATCCACTTCTTTCTGCAAATGAAATCACTGAAGGCATATTTAAGAAATGTGAGAAGACAAATTAAACAATGTGAAAGATGAATTACTACATACCCGAACTTTCTCACGAATATCCATGACTTTGTCAACATCAAAACTTTAAACAATTAATCTATTTGAAGCTACTCCAAGCCTTTTATAATTCAACGAACAAAAGAAATTGGTCAGTGTTCCACATAAAGAAATGTGTAAGATGACATGCGCTCAGGCATGAAGGATCAATCAATCGTTCAAAAAACACAACTTAGAAAGACCAAAGTTTGGGTCATAATTTAATCACATGATGCTCCCTTGAAAATAATGCTGATTGACTTGAATAATTCCCAAATCGAAGAGGTAATTATTATTGGGATTTTAAGTCCATTCAATAATCTTGTATTTCAGAATGGAGAATCAAATGATACAGTTGAAGGGACAAAGTTAAATAAGTTAGAATTGATGTAATCGTTGCACGTTGTTATCCATGTTATCGAATAATACCTTTTCTGCAAAAAGAAAATGAAAATATTTCTCATAATTTATATCAGGAGGGAAGAAAATAAAGAAAATATTTCTACCAATGGTATGACAATCAGAGTAATCAAAGTATGCTATCCATTAGAATAAGGCCATTTCTTACCAGTTCACTGATGTTTCAAATGTCCATTCAAAGTGGAAGGAATTACTTTTTCATAGCAATCCTAACACTTTTGCGTACATTATTTTTATTATTTTCTTTGTCCTTATTTGAGATCAATTTCTTCTGATCATTATTCTTCTTTCTGACATTTTTCTGCAAATAATTAAGAAAGTATTGACTTTATAAAGAAACCAAAGTATCAATTATTGAATTAATACTTGTAATTTCTTACGCTTTCTTTGAGAACAATCCTTAAATTATACTTCTTTGTATTCTTCTTGTCTCTTCCAGCTAATAAAGTAAAACATCAGCGCATAGAGTAAATTATTTACAGAGATTTTATTACACAACTTTCATAAATACACTCACCACTGACTTTTGCATATTTCCTCTTACATTGGCTGCTAGCATTACTTTCTTTGCAACTACTTGGAATAATTTCTTTCCTACACCTTGAGTTCTTTGCATTTGAAATGTCAGCCTTTTCCATTGGTTTGAAAGCTGTTAAGGAAATAAAAGATAGATAAGGAGTAGCTACACTTTGGTCACCTAGACAGAAATAATAGGGTTAACGTAAACCTTTTGATTTTTTCCTTTTGCACGCCTTGTCAATATTGGAGTCAAAGCACTCATCTGAAAAATAAAGGTTTTTCCTTTCAAATAAGAAAAACATTTTTAAAGTTTTAAATAATCAATTCATAAATTTAATGAAAGAAATAAACTAACGGTTTTCAACATCCGATGGTAAAAATGTGAATGTACTGTCAAAGGGCATGAATCTCAATTTGGATTTCCAAAATCCTAATTCATAAGGATAAGCCAAATTGGCATCTTTGCCTGAGTAAGATTTCAAGGTTTTCTTATCTTTGAAATTTTGCAAAATACTTCCACATCCAGATACATTAGTATAATATCCTGTTTCCAACAACATGAGAAAAGCTGGAGTTAGGAATTGTTCTTTAGAAGTATTTGTCAATCTATGGTATTTCTGAAGGAGTCTAATTGCTTTGAAAGCATTGTGAACTAAAGATTTCATGGCTGTCTGAAAACTTTTCCTCATGAGAACATCAGGTTTATTCTAAAAAATTTGAGATTTCATACAGTAAATTATAATATAATTATTATGAAAATAGCATATTAAATTAATTCTTTCGGCTATCAATACTAACCTTGGTAGTTTTATCATTTCTCTTCTTCGGCATGTTTATACCACTTAATTTCTAATTCTATGATATTTTTCCATTATGTACAGAATTTATGATAGTGCTTCAACAATTGAAATGAACTTTCAGGCCTGTCACCAAGAATGGCCAAATCGCTAAACAAGATCACTTTACATCATGGTAACGTGAATACAATGACATGGCTAATCTGAATATCCCTTCTGTTAATGGAATTTATGATATTCTAAATATATTGCTACACTGCTGCCATGTTCTACATACAATTCAAAGTAACACATCTAATTCACACAGGAGGAAAATACAAGTACCTCCTCTACATAACATTTTTGTGCTACTGCAAAATTGTTTGCAAATGATAAAAGAAATGAAACTACGAAGAAAACGAAAAAAAATTCGACGGAGAGCCCATAATGTTATAAAATTATTACAGTTCTACAGGTATAATTTACGACATGTACCTTTTGGGATCCATAATAATACTATAAAAATTTCAGCTGATATTTTCTTTACAGTAAAAGAACCAAACATTTGGATATGTGGTCAGAACTTCAAAAGAATTGGGACCATTTCTTTTGGCTTACTGGCGAAATCCCAACTACCCTTGGTGAGATAGTGGCAGCAATCCACAAAATGATTCCTCACAATAAAGGACGCAGATGCAGATTGAGTCTTCGAAATCAGGTACTTGAATATTATTTTGCATGAGGCACAAAAATTTTGTCTAATGACTCAATGGTATGAATTAAGGTTTCCTAATTATTGTAGTTTCATTTCCTGAACAGATACTCTTGTGTTTCATCTGGATACGGAGGTACCCGACTCTACAGCACATAGCTACCCATTTTGGTATTGGAGTGACTACAGTGCACAGAATTATTCACAAAATTATACCCTTACTACATGTATATTTAGTACCCAAACACATCAAATGGCATGACATGAATCATTGGCAAAATTTAGCTGGATTCTATCCTACTTGGCCCAGGGTGGTTGCCATTTTAGATTGCACACCATTTCGCATTAGTAAGCCAAAGGGCAATTTACAAAGGTTATTCTGGAGAAAGGACAGACAATGTTTCTTTCTAAATTGGATTGTTGTAGTGGATGTAGAAGGGTATGTGTGCTATTCTAGAGGTGGATTTCCTGGACATCTTCATGACAGTACTTGCTTTAGGTACTAAAATAAATAATGACATAATTTCTTTTCAATTTTGTACCCTCTGATATAGACATTTCAGGATACAAATATATTTTCAGTTGAATACATCTGCCTGTGCTGCCACAGGGTCTCCAGATCATGGCGGATCAGGGGTTTGCAAATCAACGACCTATTTTAATACCATTATCAGGACAAGGTCGACCGATGACTGGAGTTATGAAACGAGATTTCCGTTCATGCAGGAGTGCTATTGAGAGAGTGTTTGGTTTACTTAAGTCTGCATATGCTTTAGTTGGATCAAAGAGGTATAGATGCAAGAGATATTTGGCACCAATTTTGTGTAATTTATGTGCAGCTGCAAGTAACAGAAGGAAAAGAATGTTTAATCTATTTCGAAATATGTTAAGTCTGTGACTTTTTAATTGAAATATTCTTGATATCGGAGATACAATTGGCAGCAGTCCATCGAAACAATGAAGTCCCCCCAGAATAACACCTTGCATTCTGTGCCTAAGTCGTCAATTTGCGCACCACATGATCCACTGAATGTCCTGAATTTGTTAGTCAGTAACAATAGGCAGCCAATTGCTGACTGCTAAAGGGAATAAGCTAATAAATATTCATGATTGAATGATCATTTAAAGAATGAAAATGAGTAAATTCTTTCACTTGCTCACATCACTTTGACAACACTGCGTTTCCATTCTGCTACAATGAGCAACAAGTCTGCTTCCAATGATTGGGACGAAATTTTAAAGGGAAGGTACAGAGTTTGTCCAGTAGAGAAAGCAATTTATGTTGAGACAAAAACAAAAGCTAATCAACCTGAAATTTTTGCTAAATACATTTGTGATGGACTCAAAGATGGGGAAGTCCCAGTAAATCTGCTGAAAATGTACAGGGAAGCAGTGTATGGCAGCAACAAAGATGTCAAAGAAAGAATTTTCAAGCGCATGTATTTCCTTGGCTCCAAAACTAGGTTTGCACTCATTACTATTTTTAGTCAGCTTACTACTAGATAATAATTATGTCAGAAAGTATCGTTTAATATTTTGCAATGCTGGCTTCCATGTAAATTTAACGTAACTATTTTATAAATAAGGGATTTGCTGAGTGTGAGAGATTTGGACATGCTTCATGCAGCCGATTATTCCAATATGAAATTGGATCAACTTCAGGCCAAGATAGCAGAACGTAGAACAAAAGATAAAGAAATTGAAAAAAGCATGCGGTAAATGTAATTTCAATTTATGTCTCCACCATGACAAATTTAGTGTGTACCCATTTCCATGACAAATTGTACATGCCTTAAATGAAATGCGAACTTTTTCATTGCAGTCTGGAAACACAACTGCAGTACAAAATTCATTCAGGTATCTTGTCAATAATTTTTTTAATTAATTGAGTGTAATAGGCCATAGTATAATTTTGAAACTTTTCTAGTAATATGTTACTCCTTGTATGCATCCAGTTCCTGATGTCTCTTTTTGCTTTCAGAAAAGTACGACCAGGAAAATGACGACGAAATGGACGAAACTACTTTTGAAGGCGGACATATGCTGAGTGCTGAAGGTCCCAAGCAGGTGATAGGAGGAGGCAAAGGGAAAACCATTGCAAAGAAGGATGTTGCATCCAAAATTCATCCTGGTAAGTTTTTGTTATCAACATAAATAGAATATTGTACTCAGTTGACTTCAAGAAATTAATGACCGTAATTGTGTAATAAATACATGATGCATGATTTTTCAAAATGATTATTTTATTTAAAAAATCAAGAAATCTTGTTTACAAAATACTAAGATTCATGAATATGAAGAATAACAAATCTATGATGAAAGAGTTTTATTCCTTTCTTCAACTTTTCGGTGATGCTTTAAAACTGAACTTTAGAAAGTTGACGGCAACTCTTGTAGATGTTGCGCACCTCAATCGTATGATTTTCTAAAGATCTCACCATGCAGGCACTTAAATCTAATTTCGTAGCTTACCTCAGATCAATGAAATGTGTATCATAATTTCTAACATGCAGCTTAATCTATAATCTTTGGTAAAGTGACACACATATTGCAATGCCCTTAACTAGTAACAGTTCCGAAAAGAACTGAGCCATGTGGCTTTGAACAATCTGTTACAAAATGATACGTAACCGTATGCACTTACAGAAATCGTAAATGGATTTGTTATCCATTTTAATGTGCATTGAAAAGTTCTACAAAACATTTGAAAAAGGCTTGAGTATACATATAGTAATATAAATCTTCATGAGTGCTATTTTCCTCCATCCCAACTTAGTATCACTGTTTTTGAAAGACTAGCACACGCGACATTTTCCTGGAGACTGCTCATCTGTCTGTGCAGTAAAATCTGCATCTGCAAAAACATTTTCCATATTACTGTCAAACTTTTCTAAAACCATCTAATGAAACCCAAAACCAGTTGTGAAATAAATAAAAGATTTATTTTAGCTTTAAAGGATTATAATGAGTATAGGAATTGCTGTTTTCTTCACTTTAAAATATTATCATCATTCTCGCCAAACTTTATATTGAATTAATATGAGATAATTTTCTAGTTATTTTGACAGCAATATGTTGTGGAAAAAGTTATTGATTCACCTACTTAAGAATAATTTGAACAAGAGTACATATTTCTAACTTTCTCAGACCAAAAAAATGCAAGCTAGAATGAAATATATTTATGTGAAGGTGAGTGAATATGACATAAATAGCAGAAAAGGGCAAAATTGAAAAGTAAGTAACCAGCACCAAGAAAAAGACATAATAAAATACTCATATCTTCTCTGATGTGCCCTGTATCATAAATAGTGATGAAAATGTAAATAGTCTTGTATATCTGTTAAATAATCTCAAGAAGGGTTACATGCAAAAAGTTCCTTTCTGAAAACTGTGCCACTTTATGTACAATGTCTCACCTTTTTAAAGGCGTTCAGTTGTTACCTTGGCTTCCAGATGATTTCCAGTAGCCACCCCCTTTTTTATGATCACTACCACGATCACTTCGTCTTGGATCACTTCTCCCAGATGATGAACAATGACCACCACCACGTTGACCCCATATCGTCTCTCCTACTCCAGATGTGCGGTATTGCGTAGTGCCATGTGCACCTCTTCTCTGACTATCACCACGTGTTGAATCAGCTCTTCTGTAGTCGGGCTGTGATGATCTTGAATGATGGGCACCACAAGGTGGACTGTAATATTGTTGTTCATCACGATGGCGATGCTGGCCGGAATGGACTTGTTTCTCTTTCTTCTCAGATTTACTGACATCAAACTGTTCTGCTGATTTCAGTCGGTTGTTCTGCAATACGAGCTTGCTTCGGATTCTTGCTTTCATAATCTGTTTTAGATCCAGATTCACCTTCAATCTTCGATGTTGACACTTCTCCTGTCGCAGACTGAGGTTTCTTGCTTGCAGATACTGTTGATGATGGTGTAATGGGGACAACTGGAGTCTGCACATCGTGACTTTTTTCCTGCATTGCAGAAGTGACATCAATTGCACTGTCAGTGCGTACCGGAATGTTTGGAGAACTAATACTTATTTTGCCTGTAGCCGCAGCTTGTTCTTTCAGCTTTGCTGCTTCACGTTCCAAGTCTTTCTTTTCTTCTTGAATCAAAACCAATTCCTGACCATTTAGAATGTTTATCCACTCATACAACATATCACGTTCTTTCTGGATTTGAAGTCGTGCTGCTGAAGTGGATGACCTACAAATAATTAATTACACATAAAGTATTTATTGTTCAAATTGTATTGTTCGCACATTCCATTGTAAACGTACCTTTTTAAGTAATATAATTGTTTATATGACAAATATTGTACTCACCCGCTCAAGTTAAGACTTGTTTTTGAACCTATAGGCCAATGTACTCCACTCTCTACTTGATAAACGTCTTTCTGTGAATCGGTCAAAGATTGGCCACTGGTATTGACGCCGGTTACAGATGCTGAACTTCCTTCCATTGATTCTACACTGCGATGAACAGTAGATCTGGTGCTGCCTAGTCCACTTGTAGCACTGACATAACTTGAAGTCAAGCCACTGTCTTGAAGAACTGATCTGCTGAAGTCTGGAGAATTCAAGATTTCAAGTAAGCGTCCCACTGCTCCAGGTCTACCAGCCAAGCAATCCATCTTAATGTTCAGTTCCGGAAAGCCAACCATGACTGTTTTTAAATCCTCCTCAATGAATTTTTGTCGTTGTGCTTGATATTGAGCCATGTTCTTAAAGTTAGCATTTTCCATTGCTAATGCCAATTGCATCTGCTGCAGTTCTCGAATTTGCCATGCAACCTCTCTTAGCTGCTGTTCATGTCCGGTCAAATCTCCAGAGAAACCCATCTGATGAGCAGTTGCTGGCAGCGCACGTGGATCATGTGGTGGTGGAAGGGCATACTGGGATGGTGCTTGCGGAACATGTGACAATTCCATTGGCGTATGCTGCTGGTACTGAACTGATGATGGTGCACCAGCGGTTGCACCTGGAGTGTGCACTGGCATGATATGCTGCTGACCTTGTTGAACATCGAGTTGGCATTTCTGTGATTCTACTTGCATTTCATGCTGTTGATGAAGCATTTCTCTATTTTTTCTGTGAGTTTGATATGCATCACTTTGGAATTCCGTTGTAGTTAGTCGCTGCTCATCACCATGACTGAGGGCTCTAAAATATTAGTAAATAATTTGTGTGCTTGTCTCAATACATTAGCATCTTAAATTATGTGTGAGATTAAAATTCTTAACAGGAAATCATCGGGATTGAAGAAGAATTTAATAGTGGGTGGTTTCGGTTTTCTGCAGGAAATGTCACACATTTCCTTTAAATTATAGTTGGCCTCGATTTCCGGTGTCACGCTCCTGGTGATCAGTGGGCAAAACCCTTTCCCCCCCTCCCTTAAACAAGTTTATATAAGTAGGTGGCTGTGCTATGGCCCTGTAGTCCATGGATGCAAATGGTTCTGTGCACGTCCATTCAGTAGTGCACTTGGCCGTCCCCCCACTTAACATGCACACACATGTGAAAACAAGACATGAGACTACTAGAAGTGCGGTAGAAATTGCCAAATTTGTTAATATACCTTCAAACAATTTGGAGTAATGGATAATTGTTCATGATAAACATATTTATGCTAGATATTTCTTTACATTTAAGACAATTTATTTGCAGATTATAATTCCATTGATAATATCTTGATCCTGAAATGAAAAATTATATGAAAATTTTAATTCTATTTACCTGTCACTTTGAGTTAGAATTTCAGCTTCAACTTCTGATGGCTTTTGGCCTTGTAATACTGGCTGCATTCGAGAATGTGGTGGATGCAGTTGCAGTGCGTACTGGATGCGCAAGTTTGCAGGATTCTGGATCTGCGGTGCTGCTGGATTAAACTGCATCTGTTGATGCGGCTGTAACTGCACATGGTGCTGACCTGATGCAACATCTATTTGGTGAACTGGAGCAGTCCACGGTCCTGACGGAACAGCTTGGAGTTTGGTCATGTTGACATTTTGTTGCTGTGGCACAGTCACATCTGGAGGGTCCTCATCAACCATTCTCCTGAAATAGAAATCATTCATTATTATGTATTTATTATTCATAGTTGCACTTTGATTGAACACTTCACTGTTTATGTGCATGTCATTTTTTACGTTACAAATTAAAATCTGGACACGCTTACCGAATTGGATCAACATCGAACTGCAGCTTCTCTTTACGCTCAGCCATAGTTATCGGCAAATGTGCTGAAAATTAATTCAACATACAATTATTTTCAGAAATAATTACCATTTCTTTATTGACATTGATCGCATAATGATAAATACTGTCATTGCTTTGTTATGTGATTTATGTTCGCATAAAGACGTTAGGGTAGGCTACCTGGGACAATGCTATTTTTCATTACCGACATTTAATCTCAAAAGCCATCACACATATTTTTGGTATGAATCGTTTCCACACACCTTCCACCAGATTTCAATATTACTTGTAATGCTCATGAAATAATGCTACATACATCTATAGATTACAAAGACTTAATATTGAACTTTCAGCTTCGTACTGCAGTAGAAAACTGGTTACTTGCTTCACATCTTTACATTACATTTTGGGCACAAAAACGTCAATATTATTTATTTTGCAAAGAACTCTAGGGCTTGAATGTCTCATGTGGCAGATGTATTGCATGATGAAGGATCGAGTAAATTAATACTGAAGTCATGTGAAATTGCACCTTCTTACCTAAAAATTACCACTGCAAAATATCTGTGAAGAAAATTTTCCAATATGGCCATCTGCCGGTTGTGAACTAGGTTTCTGATTGTGTCTCCACCAAGCATCCGTAGATTTCCTGCCGAATTTCTCTTTGCCATTTCAGATTCCAGAAGAAATGCCAATGTTTTTGATGGCACGAAACCTTTCATTAAAAGGACTTGCACATCATTGAGTTAGTACTAAATATCATTTGTATACACCAAATGTTTGTGAAAAGTTCCTAATTGATTGTATTTTAAATTTGCAGCCGGTAATTTCTGAAGGGGGGGGCACAATAGAAAATTGATGAAATTTTCAAATATTTCAATTGATCATTCTACAGATAGATGGTATTTAAAGCATACATAATTTATTTGTAGGACAGTGTGATTTCCCTCCGAATGATGAGACTCCAGAAATTGTTGAACATTTGCTAGGTAATTATTATTTATATGTAAAGAATCAAATTTATCACATTTATTCAATGGTCATTTATTTGTGAATGTAATGCCGTTGCTCTTCCTTTTTAACTTCATGTCCGATTAATAGTATTTGTATGTGGATTTTACCAAAATTAATACATTTCAGATGATGATGATGATGATGAGAATGATTATGAAGAGGGTCGTGCATCTCATGCAAAGGAGTATGTTCATAAGAGTGGAATTGTGTTGAAAAGGAATGAAGTTATTCTGAATAAAGTAGACGATGATAAAGTTGCAATGAAGAAGAAATTCTTTGGGAAGTAAGATGACAATAAATGAATACTGTTTGTCATTCATATAATAATTTTTTATGTCATTATTGAAAAATTAGAATTTATGTAATGTATGATATTTTCAAATTTTATTTTAAGGAAATATTCATCTGGCAGTATGACTTTCTCACCAAAAATCCATAAGGTATTAGGGGAAGGTGAAAGCAAGAAGAAATCAGCATTAAAATCAAAGAATCCCAGTTATTCATGTGGATCTGGAGACAAGTGAGATGTTTGGATATGAAATACTTAATTCAGTATTGATACTTCTATTCATTTTTCTCTGGATATTTTAAATTTGTATTCACAAGTTATGCAATATATTTCTTTACAGGTTTGACCAAATTGTATCGACAGGCAAAGAGAAGTAAGTAATTTGTACCATTAGCCCATAACAGATGGTCTCCAATTTACTGTTTCTGCTTCTGTGAAGCAGCTGCTTACTCATTTGTGGTGAGTTTTGAAAGCATCGCAAATATTCTCTTCCTCTTTAGAATCTCAGAGATATTGAAAGGAGCTGATAAGGATGAAGGACAAACTGAAGACATAATGAAAGCTTACAATGATAAGGGCCACAAGTTTGTTGATTTCTTTTTTCTCCCCACAACTGTCGGAAATTGTAATGTGTTTATTGCGATATTAATTGCGTTTGCTTACCAATACTGTAGAAAACGTAAGAGGGAGGACGAAGAGTATTATGCCACTATGGAAAATTTGAACAGAGCCATCAAGAGAGCTAATAATTCAGCTGTAAAACATGAGGCATATTTGATGGCAGCTGCTGATGACAATGGTTATGATTTGGATAAATACGTCAAGAAAGTCCACGATGAAATGGATAAAGATGGCACCAATGACAATGAACCCAAGTTGAAGGTTGATCATGCTACATTTGCCAAACTGCAGGAGGGTATGAAAAAAAGAAGAAGATAATTTTTAGATACGTGGGAATCCTCTTGCATTGTGCACTGGTTAAAATATTTCTATCCCATTGCAATGAACTAAGATTAGATTCACACATGCCTACAGTGACTAATTCATGGTATTTTTTTATTGATTTTGCAGTGGAATTTCACGTGCTCTTTAAAAATGATTCAATAGCATGATGTAACTAATATTTCTTTTGCATGCTCTTTGGTATTTTATTTGAATTTTGTTATTTGCATTTACGAATATTTGCAATATTACTTATTTTGGTATTTATCCTTTTATTTCAGTTATATACTATAGGTTAATCTGTTGTTTTATTCCATTTACAGAATCAAAAGATGATCATCTGTATCCGAACCCAATGGCTAATCCTCACATAGTGGCATTGGATATGCAAGATCAGTGGGACAGTGATGAAGTGCAAACCTAATTTGTTAATTTTGAACAATTTCAGTGGAAATTGTTAAGATAATTCTGTACATTTAAAAAGTGCAACAATAAATAGTACATCAACTTTGAATTTATATTCCTTTCTATAATGTCTGTTTGGTTCAAATCAATCTTTAGCTTCAATATTAAAAGAGACTTAAAATCAGTTAGATGCCAATGACAATGAGTACTTTTAGTTTTCAAAAATTATTAATTACCCTTTCATCTGCTAAGTATATGCAAATTCGTACCAAATACATGTTGCATTCCTTTATTACTGTGCCACACATTGCTTCCTGAATGCAAGTTTCAATATTTATTTCCTACTTAACAATGGCTTAGGATAATATATTTTATCACATCACCCACACTTCGCACACAAATGTAGACAAAAGGTGTTATTAGTGGCAGATTAAATGCTACAAACAGGCCTACGCGAACATTGAAAATCCGTATTATCATTACAACCGAACTGCTGCAGGGGGAGTCGCAATGTATGCCCCCCATTACACGTTTCAATTATTTGAGTAAAAATATTATCAATTGTCACTTTAAACATTTGCACTACTATCTATGCTCAAATATCCATCAATAACTAATAAATTTACCTATCCACGCTTTCTTACTCTTACCAAAATTCATTTTAACCCCTTTCCTGCCGTAGACAAATATTTTACTATATCACCCTATGCCGGTAACAAATATATCTGTTTTCTTAAATATTTTTGCTGACCGCCGGAAACAAATATATCTGTACAATTTTAAATGTTCCCACGCCGTGATTTGCACATGTGCTGTATAGGTACTTTTCTTCATAACCGTCATACCCGCCATTTTTGAAGGATATCAACAGATCGTTAACGTATTCCAATCAAGGATACAGGCATTACAGTAAGGTAACTAAAAATTACCATTTATATATATTTACTTTATATACTCTGAACATGAGTGCATCCTTTTAACCCATAATGATAAGACTAAATCTTCATATTCGCGAATTTTTCATATCACAAATTTT
>JBCAUG010376037.1:0-16601 GCA_038406175.1 Haplosyllis leylae
TATGGAACAACCAAATTTGAGTTCTACAAATTTACCTCCAAAAAGGAGAGTTCTGCATTTTTAGAAGTGGTAAAAAAACACATATTATCACTCACTTCACTTTGACCTGAAATACTGGACAATTCACAATAGTGACATTAAATAAGGAAGCGGATCTAAATAAAGGAACTATTAAACTACCTTTCTGGTAAATCTGGGAGAGATTTGACAGAAAATAACTGCACAAGGGTCATTTTAATACAGGTAGAAAAAGTGGTCCTGGCAGAGTTTTGTGTACAGTTGTTGGCACTATTACTCCCATGGACAGGACCACCTAGTCTTGTCAAATTCCATTTGATAGACAATTATAACCATGAAGAGGACGTTTATAACCTAAAAAGTCTCTTTACAGAGTTCCTTCCTTCAATGGGGATTATGCGCAGTAAAAGCATGTAAGGAAAGTACAATATCCAAAAATATGCAACTCATCATCAGTGGTAAGTAAATTGAAATTTCACGTGTTTGCTTCGCAAGTTGGGTAAATTACGTTTAACTGACAGATAAAGGAAACAAATCAAAATCGTATTTTAAATGTCACTATAGATCTACATATGTCTTTTAGCTACACTTGGTCTGAACAAATTGCAAGTCACAAAAGCAGATGTACATTGCGCCAGAAATGTCGAGGGTTTGGATGGTTTTCACGCAACCTTGTAAGTGTAACCTTTCCTTAGCTACGACTTTGTTTTACTTAATCTCCTTCCACGACAAAGCAACAGTACTCAAAATTTGGTGGTATTTTCAATGAATTGTAACATGGATTCCGAGTTTAACGAGTTTTAACACTACTACTGAAGTACATGTCAATTTTACCAAAACGTTAAGCACATATATCATTGCCATTTAATTAAAATAGTTACATCGGATTCTGCTCAAGAAGCAAGATATGACATTTTATGGATTAGTTTTTCACATAGCCTGATTCCAACTCCCGACTCAGATTCCTGTACCAATACATTCCAATGGTCCAATGGAAGGGAACACCAACAGCACAGGAATCAGTAAGGAATTGGTGCTGAAAACATTTAAAACTCGGAGTCGAAATCGGAATCGGGCTGTGTACAAAAGAAAACACAACGTTAGTGCATCTAGTGCACGCACTTAAATCGAATATAAAATCAATTATAATAACCACAGAAATGCACCAAGAGAACAGCTTAACCTTTATTTTTTGTACTTCACATTAGGGGAGTGATTATTTTTCTACTTCTGCTGTGCCTCCTGGGGACATTTATCGATTTATATCACAAGTACAGAGTTAGTCACATACCGAAGCTTGTGCACAGAATCGATTCAACAGGTAGTTTCTTTTTGCCAAATTTATTGGAAAAAGACCCTCAAAAATACGAAAATTTTACATGGTGACTGTTTTGGTGTCTTATTTTCCTATTGAACACTAGCTCCTATTTATTCTCTTTAATGTATTTTTAAGGTGGGTGCCTTTTTTTGCTCGTTAACACTGGTGCTTTTTTTTCCTCCCTCACAGAAAGTTGTGCCGCAAAATCCAAGATCCAATCAATAAGGCGACTCTATGAGTCACCAAAAATCAGTCGCAAAGTATATATGAAACTGTTGTTAAATATTGGCACCCTGTCACGTGATATTTCATTCACATGTTTATTCAACTGTCAGGAGCACATCTAGTCTATGCCGATGGATCTCCTGATGAGTACAACCCTTCGTCACCCAGCGGACAAACCACGCCGGACGATAGTAATGAGGAGTGGAACAGACCTCCGGATCAACAGAGACTCGTCAAAGCCTACAAGCAAGCACCTAGTGAGATATCATAGAATTAACGTCACATTCACATTTTCCTTAGCATTTTCTGTTTCTTGAATAGTGCTTTCTAGTATTTTTCAATTTTACTGTGTGCAAGTTTTGCCGGAACGATCAGTCAAACGTTTGGTACTTCTAATGGACATTTTTGTACAGTATGACCTTTGAACTGCCATCAATTTCTTCAAATGAAATTGGCCGTAAAAGGCAGACGGCCAATTAATGGAGTAGCAAGATATCAATCGGATATGCAAGTAAAATTTTGTCCGTAAAATGGAGATGTAGGTGCAAACGGTACATACTTATACTTGTTTGCGTCGCATGGTTCAATTTGGGTGTAAGATACTGGACTCGGTTCGGTTGGAAAGAACAATGTTCCTTTCAAAGCTGTTTTGTGTTGTGGATAGAACATTGCCCTTTTGAAAGCTATTGGTGTTTTAGATAGAACATTGCCCTTTTGAAAGCTATTTTATGTTGTGGATAGATCATTGCCCGTTTGAAAGCTGTTTTGCATGTGTGTGGTGTTTGGCGTTTTATGGCAAAAATCATTCATTTTCCAGTCAATTTACAAAAATATAGACCCAGATGTTTAAATGGACCCAGATGGATATCGACCAAGCGAAGCGATGGTCGATATCTCATTGATGGTCCATTTAAACATTGATGGTCTATATTATTGAACAATTGACTGGAAAATGAATGATTTATGTTATATTATATGCATCCTTTATGAAAATATGATGTCAAATTAACATATAAAAGTTAAATCGACCACCTGGTCAATTTACTGTTAAATCGACCAGTCACGTGATCAACAATGTCCAATTAAAAACCTTCATTTTGTTAACAGACCGCCGAGCATATAATATAAGTTAATATATGTTGTGATTACTGATAAATTCCCTTATCTTAAACATTGAGTTTTTATCTGTTGGTGATGTTGTAGCATGTGTAACAGATTTATTTCTTGAATTAAATGTCAAGTTGTTGATATTCAGAGTTTATTGTGTGATTACACTGCATGCAATTGTGGCGTAAAATATGATTAAAATTTCAGAAAACTGAAAGTCATCTTTAATTTTTCATTATTTATTTAAAATTATAAACATATAATACAAACTGTAAAAAAAGTTTGAATATTTACATAAAATATTTACAAACGTATGATAAAATGCATTATTTACACGAAATTTGTTCAGTAGAATTTACACAAACAATTGAAACAGTGATTACTGAAAAAAAAATCAACAGAGAAAATTTTCCGAGTGGAAAAAATATAAGCACCTGAGTTCATAAGTGTTCTGTACGATGTTTAATAGTTTCGTTGAGGAGTTTGGTAGGGAGCTGGTGTAACGGTTTTCTTGTGAACTTGCTGCACTTTGCTTCTCGCTTCTCTTCGGCGAAAATCTCCGCGACGAAACTGCTCGACGCACGACGGGTGGATGGTCCACTTCCATCCTCTTCCGGAGTCAGCTTTACCGACCTTGACGAAGCACTCGTTAATAGACAAGTTGTGTCGCACGGCATTGCGCCAGGCTAGGGTGCTGGTTCTGTAGAAGGGTTGTTGAATCATGATCTGTTCATAGATGTCTGGAAGGCTGGTGGTGAGGTTTGGTGATGACAGTATGGCTCGAGCGATGAGAGCGATGTATGTGTCGGATGGTTTGCCCTTGAGTTTCTCGGCACGCTCTTGGGCGGCGGTGGAGAGAGTGGTGGGTGGTCCGTGGTAGGTGACGCCGCTCAGCACGGAGAGTCGTTGCGTAGTGGTGAAGGTTTTCTTTTGTTGTTCATGCTGTTGCTGTAAGGCTAAGAGTGGGGTATTTTGTAAAGAGCGGGAATCATGGGACGAATGTGTAATGTTGTTTGCTGCTGATCTGTACTGGGCTGGTGTAAATTGAGGATTTCTCGCAAAAGGCTGACTGGAATTCTGAAGCTGGGAATTTCCCAGGGAAAACTTGTTGTAGAGAGCGTTGCTGATCGGGCGGACGCTGTGTTGGACATGAATGGGTGACACTTGAGTTGATCCACTTGAAGGACTTGTGACGCTCTGCCTGTGTTGCGTCGGTGAGCAATGCCGCTTTGCTGGAGGAGGCTCACAAAAGGAAGATCTGCAAGCATGAGGCGAAGATGGAGGACATCTGGCGATAAGCTGCTGCCAGTCTGACTGGAACATGTACGGATTGACACACGGACATTCTGATGGCTTTCCAAGATACTCATTTCTGACATCAGGAATGTTTTTGAAGAAGTTATCCAGCTTCTGTGTGGTCTGGTCATCGATGTTGAGCTCTGAAAGACGCTCTGTTTCCATTTGGTGACTGGAAACTGGAGTTTCTTCTGGATCCTCTTCCGGTTGTTTCCTCTTGCCAGATTCCAGGGATGTACGGGTGGAACTTTGCTGTTGTTGCGTTTGCGGCTCAACTGCATCTTGAGACAAGAGGAAGTCAATGATGGAATCGTCGTTATTCCCTTTGTTGCCTTGTAGAAGCAGTGACGAGGCGTTGGAGAGATCACCACCGCAGCTCGATCTGGAGCACAGCGACTCTGGGCTGTGGAGAAGCGACGTCTGCGTTGGAGATGCAGATGTAGATTCTGGTTTGGATGAGGCAGTTGAATCTGGTGGAGAAATAGGTTCAATAGCTGGTATTCTGTCGCAGTCTTCTGCTGGTGTTGGTGACGTTAGATCAATCATGGGTATGTCATCAGAGGGTTGGTTGTTGGAAGTAGACAAACAGTCGTGCGTTTCACTTTGAGACGAAGTTTCGGGCTTGGTTGTAGGTGAAGTAGGGTTTGGGCTGCGTTCATTGCACTGTGATGATGTCGATCCAGCTTGTTGTGGGAGATCAGAAGAATTTTCCGCTCCTTTGATTATGTTATACAGATCGAAAGAAGTGCTGTCGGCAAGGGCATATTCCTCTGGTGGTGGGGACATTGTCAGAAAATCAACGTCACACAAGTTGTACGCCAGGGCGACAATATCCATTTGTTGTAACTCTGAGGCATCTTGCGGCTGGAAAAAAGTTTTAAAACCTTCAATTATTTGAGAGAATTTAACCGAAAATTATTTTTGAAATCTGGTACGTCTGATTAAAAATTTAGAAAACGTTTAAGTAAATATCAAGTTAAAATGTTGAAAAGGAGGAAATCTTACCTTATCAGAGTTTCCATAGTAACTGCCAGAAGTAGAAGGCAAGTTATCCACAGTAGCCATGGCAAGAACTTTCTTGTAGGACACAGTTTAGTTGTGATCAAATAATAGAACTAGAATCGATCTTGTTAAAGACAGAAGTAATTCTGACTGGATTTTGAAAATTGTTGGTTTTTATATCGGACATCCATGTCAGGATGAGTTCTGACTAAAATTCGATGAGGGGAAGTTGCGAACCAATCTGCACCAGTGGTTCATTATTCGAGGTGTTACTCAAATTCGCACTGAGTAAGTTGTTTGATCGCACAGCTGAATTGTTTGCAGAGGTGCTATTGAGTTGGTACTGAAGCGAATCTGAGTTAGTACCATCAGCAAGTGGCACGAGTACTTACTTAGACTCGAGTGCGAATTGTTTGGGGCGCCACTTGCAAATGTTTGCCGTTAAAGTGCGAAGTGGATGTGCGATTCTCTCCCCGACACTTCCGAGCGATTCACTTTGCACGTTCAGGGGACATGAACTGCTGGGTAAAGGTGCGACCGTTTTAATTTTATTAAATAATTTCACATTCTATCCACAGCAAACAGTTCACTATGTGTGGCTATCACTTTGTCCAACCCATTCTTCTGTGAGAATCTGTAGATTTTGAAAATTAAATTATCACATACAGAGTGATATCGTACCATACATTATGAATTATGATCCGAGTAGTCTGGAAAGATGATGTTGGGAGATTAATTGAAATTGAGTATTTTCCTTATTTCTGTGAGCAGGAAATTACATTGAAATATAAGGTGATGCATTAAATTCAGGCAACAATGCAATACAATAGTATTTCATCCCCATTTACCATGACGGCATTTATTTTATTTTAAGTAAAAGTAGCAGTATGTAATGGGCGACTATGCATCAACGTGCAGAGTGTTTGTACGGGTTTGGAACTTGAGAAAGAGCGTTAGGTTTCTAATACCACTGGGGAGTTAGCGACATTTTGACAGAATTCATTAATTTTTTTTCCTTTTTTGGCCAAAATAATACTTTTAAAGAAGGAATAGAGTATACTATTATTGGCGTTGTTTGCTTCAAATGTGTGATTGTTTGCCGGAGGTGCGACTCACGGGTCACTTCACAATCGATCCTCATCCGTGTTGATCTGGTTAAAGTGTTTGTATTCGAACTGTAAAATTGTCGCCGAGTGCGAATTAAAATTCACAGATATTTTGGTCGCACATTTAACACGTTTGATTTTTTTCCTGAGCCACAGCTGAGTTGACACTAATTTGAAAATGAGTTAGTACCCCCAGTATCGCGAGTAGGTTTTGGAGGTGCAAATTGAAAAATGAATTATCAGCTGTTTCCGTCAAGCGAAACAATTCAATAATTCCAATTATTCTGGATTTGAATTTGAGAAACTGTGCGTGTGTTAGAATTGAATTTGAGAAACTGTGCGTGTGTTAGAATTTCTCTGTGGACACTTGCAACACGTGAAAAAAAACTCATGAAACATTGAAATATTTCTGTCCAAAAATTATACAACAACTATATTAATTTGTTTTGTTTTGTCGGTTTTTTGGCAAAAGTGACATTAGAGAGTAAACACGTATCATTTTGTCCCTAGTTTTAATGAAATGGCCACGGTAATTTTAAGTTTTCTTTCGGTATATAATTGTTTTTGTTTTAATGTATTTTAGGTTGCTGTGTGAGATTCTGGCAGTGTTTCTCACTCAACTACAATCTGAAACAGCTGTGGACGACTAGGACATCCGACGCGACGATCCGATGCCTTCATGGGTTGCGCGTTGTGTCCATGGCTTGGATCATCCTCGGACACACTTTCCTCGGAGCCTTCGGGACAGGATTTATTCGTAAGTGTTCCAGGGTTTTTGGTAAAAACAGAGATGCTGAATTCTTAATTTAACCAGCGAGACTAGAATTTGGATTCCCTTGGTACACCGTTTGGCTTTGTGTATTGATTACTTGTTTTGATGAATTGCCGATACCTTTGTCTTCAGAGAATTCCGTGGTCGAAGAGTACACAAAGAGAGTGGAGGGCCAGGTCGTAGCTAACGCGTACTTTGCAATTGATACTTTCTTCTTTCTGAGGTAAAATGTTTAAACAGCTGTACATATTAGGACTTAGTTTTAGCATTTTTATAGTTCAAAAGAATTGCCTAAGATCAAAATGGAAATGCAGTAAGTTAAGAACCTCACTGCTAAGCAGATGTAGACAAAGAAGAAGAATGGCTAATGGAAATAGCACATTTTTAAACCAAAAGAAACACTTGATCTTCTGCAGTGGGTTGCTGGTATGCTACCTGACGTTGAAACTTTTAAACGACAACGACGGTTGCTTCTGTCTCCCAAGGTTCATCATTCACAGATATCTGAGGTATTTCTGCAGTGTTTATTTGTATTTCTGAGATATTTAACAATGTGGTGTTGTCTTCTTACCGGATAAAAACACTGTTATTGGTGGAGCGTCATTAAGTTACTGTAGTTAACAAAGATGATTCTTGATGTGAATAATGGCGGCTGATCTATTTATAATATTCTATCAAACACACCAAAAAATTATTGCAGATGAATTATTGTAGTTCAAGGGAATTTATTAGTTTTCATAAGTTGTCCACCTTTCCTTCACTATGCACTATTACTCCCGTTTAATGTTGTTACATGTCACAAAATTATGTAAATATTGGACCATTTTTAAACCATGGCTCTATTCTAGATTAACTCCGAGCGTGGCGTTCACGATGTTACTTTGGATCTTTGTTTTGCCTCGATTAGTTGATGGTCCGCTTGCCTATCAACTTGTTTCTAACACCACCTGTAAAAAATACTGGTGGACCAACCTCCTCTATATTCAGAATTTCTATCCTACGAGTCTTAAAGAAGCTGTAAGTACGAATATCAGAATATTTTTCTTTGCATGCTGGAATCCATTCAGCCATTGAAAAAAAGTTCTCCAACGGAACAATGAAAATATATACATGCACAGTGAAAAGTTACAAAACTGTGGTAGAGTTGGCTGAAGGCCAAAAGTCATGAAAATATTTTGTGCCCCCTGCATAAATTTCGTGACGCTATGTTCTTCCACAACGCAGTGCTTGGAATGGAACGAGAGGTTGGGCTAATGCAGGAAAGCTTTCGCTAAACTATGTGATGTTGCTTATTTTTAAAAACCTGCATAATCATCATAGCACAATTAAATAGGGTGATTTGGGTTGAGTTCTTGATACAGTACTTTCTACTAATTTATGGTTTTATTCCAGATTTTTAAATTTAGCTTTGTAATATTTTCTTTTCTAAATGTATCTTAGCAATAATTATAGGTCATGTGTATTTTACAGTTATATTAAGCAAAGTAAATTGGCCAACTTAGAAGCATCTCATTTAATGTCTTGCATCTCTTACATAGAAATCACAGTTTAACATTCGTTTTGTAAAATTATTCTAATTTTATTTGCAAGCATAGATCTGCGTAGTTTTTGTGACTGTACGTTTCAAATTTGCTGATTCAAAGTATTTCTCTGTGTGTGATTACAGTGCATGGGGTGGCTCTGGTATGTCGCAGTTGACATGCAATTCTACATCATCAGCCCCATCATTATACACCTGATTTTCAGGTAATTTTTATTCAAATAGAAAAAAAACTGTGATGCGATCAGATAACATAAATTACTCGTTTCCTCACGCCCCACTTACGTTCTTTTAATTTGCTAAGTGATTTTTAAAGAAAAGGAAGAGTCTCTTTTCAGTTTTCTCAATTCAATTTTCTTGCAGGAGTGCAAAGAAAGGCTACGTTTTGATTTCATTGATGCTGGTGTCGAGTTTGGTTGTATCAGCTGTGCTGATTGGCTATTACAAAATTGAAGTTAATCTCACTAATTCAGTCATTCATGGGAATGCAAGGTAAGTTGAGTGAAGTGAAATATGTTACACAGGTTCATTTTGTGCGGACGCTTCTTTAAAAATACTCATTTGTTAACGATGTCACTTTTTTCTTGTTGACTTGCGTTAAGTCTGTCAACACTTGTTACTGATATCAAATGCAAAGATGTGAAGCTAAATATGAACGTACGTTTATTTTTGTTCCAGTGTCGCCAACGCGTACGAAGATATAGTGTTTGACAAGCCGTACTGTAGGATTGCTCCATACCTGATTGGCATGTTACTGGGATACATGTTGTACAAATACGGGGCAACCAAGAGGCGCATTGGGAAGGTAAGTACATGTGTGGGAAGTGGCGTAGTTGCCTGTTTATAATAAATGTTGTATTTGTGGTCGTCGAGTTACCAAACCACAAATGTGTGTCACTATGCAGATGGAACTTTACTGTAAATGTTTCTTGTTCTGATTTCTATGGAAACAGTACAAAAACTACTTACTTTACCATTACTTTCGTTCTTTATGATAACGTCTCTCGTTTTTGTCATATCACTTTTACTGAAAACTACGATAAACCCATCAGTGTGCTTAATTGAGTTATTTTTATTCAAAACACCCATAGAAAAAATCTAAAGAAATGTATTTTGATGTCTTCTTCTGATAGATGTGGGTGATGATCAACTGGCTTCTGTGTACTGGAACCATGATCAGTTTGGTTTTCGGGTTGTATTGGACTTTTCACGGATACCCGATGAGACTTTCTGGAAACATCCTCTACGGCTCTCTCAGCCACTTGCTCTGGGCTGTGGCACTCAGTTGGGTGGTATACACCTGCTGGCACGGTTACGCAGGTAAATATTATATGTTGTTCATTCAAAATGTGGATGGTAAACTTTTAGTGATCATCATGAGAAATCCACTTGAACCATTATCGCCACAAGAGAAAGTACAATAAAATTTAAATCGGTGATTTTTGGACTGCTGATAAATACTCATTGATCAACCAAAGTGACTTTGGCGTTCAGTCAGCTTTCTACCAGGTAATGGTTGTCCGGAAGAAATTAAACCGTGGTGGAGAGGTAATACTTTTTATGTAGGTCATCTTCTTCAAACACGGTCACTACGGTATCGTTGAATTTGTAGGTATGGTAAATGACGTGTTGTCATGGAGAGCGTGGGCGCCTCTCAGTAAGCTGACTTACGGTGCGTACCTTGCGCACCCGCTGCTTATGTTCTGGTACTGGAAGAGTATGAAAACTGGATTGCATATGTCGTCTTACTTAATGGTGAGCTACCTACTACGTCTTAAACAATATAAGAGCAAAAACTATCGCCACGAAATCTGCGGTCACTGACTGTAGTGTTTAAGAAGTTCGTTAATAAAAACTACCAAGACCGGATGTGCAATAAACAATATTTATGCACGATCATCTTAATACAAAGCAAGACTGTTTGCAGACAGGATAATAACCACAGAACCGCTTTTACACCGCTTCATTTTTGCATTAATTGATGTTTTTTTCAGGCTGTGACGTTCTGTGGTATTTTTACGCTGAGCTACGTGATAGCTGCTGTGATGTATTGTTTGGTGGAACGACCAATACTCAACTTAGAAGCGTTCATCTTTCCACCGAAAAACAAGAAGACTTAGCAGGATGAACAAGGGATTACGATCATAATCGGAAAATGAATTTTTTGCGGATACTTTGCTGGATATTATACAATTTCTTAGCTTTTGTCAAAGTTAAGGACTTGCTTTGTGATAGTTTTGGTTGTATTTGCCTCATATGGCAAATATCTAACAGTTCTAAATAATTATAGTGCCAAAATGTTCAAGGTGTTTTGCTGCAGTGCGATGAATAGTTAATTTCCGGATTGAATACTACACAATGTTATTGTGATGTTTCAACAGTTGTAATTACGCTTTGTATTTGTCTGTATTTAATCGAGAGAAGCAATTTGAGATATTTGAGGGTTTCAGCACAGTTACAGAGAGGTGAATATCTTGAAGAATTAGCTTTGTGGAACTTATTATTTACAACAGTTCCAAGTACAATTCGCATGTGTATTTCTGAAGTGAAGACAGATAATTGGACAGTTGAAATTTTTTAGCAATAGATTTCACCAATAGAATTCTTAGGCAAAGGCTCTGCTTATGTGGTCTTTTTTTCGTCGAGCTGTCCACTGGTGATAGTCTACAGTTAGCTTGTTCCACATAACGCAATCATTAGTGCCACGGAGGACACTTCTCCGCCACCCCTGAAATCAATAAACTGGTCAAGATCTCAATGAGATTTAGAATAACATGCACGCTTACATTTGTATGTTCTATTACGTGCAGTTTTGATTCCTTGCCAGTAAGACCGCAAGGCTTTATTTATTACCTCCTTTTTCACCACAGTTTTGTAGATTTATGACCAAAGATATTACCAAATGATCAGTCACTGAGTGTTTGTAATGTCCATGTTGCCAACATGTATGTACACTTTTTAACGAGAAAGAGATCTGATGTTGGCATGGTAATTGTCATCGAGGTGGAAAACCAAATCGGTTAAGAAGGCAAAAAGAACTCTTTTACTGCCATATGTTGATTACGCTTTTCTAAGTAACTTCCTCATTTCATTGAAAAATTCAACTTGATGTAACTTATGAATCTTTATTTTTTTGAAGTGGAAATCGGTTCCTTCGTGAAAACTTTCATGAGAAACTCATACGCTGGTTGTTGAAGAGATCTGATTTTGTGTGCCTGCTTGTTGTTGTTGTGATATTGTGTTATCATTCAGTAGGATCCTGCCTGTTTATTCTGTGGCGACTGATATCCATATTTGCATGTACGGATAAATATTCATGTTGTTTGGGAGCCATAGTATTTCAAGTCTCATCCAGTGTTACTGTACCAAATATTATATCTGGATCCTCCGTCTTGTTGGTCAGTACGTGCTAGTTCCTGTAATGCAACTTTTTTGTGTACTTACCTTTTTTGTGCAATGATTTTTTCGCGCAACACCAATGCAATTGGCTTTTCTTGCCAAATGTTTTTTGTTTTATTTTGAGTTTTTGCGCACAGAATATATGTATCAGGAGGTAACATATTTCTACTCGTTCTTTGTAATCTTTGTTCATGTGTAGATTTGCATAACGTACAAAATGTAACGTGTACGACAGCATGATAAATGAACTGATTTTTTATTGTCAATTTGTATCCTGATGATTAAATCCAAACATGTGAAATATCGCAAGAATTCAGTTTCAAATGCATAATAGTTGTTCTATAGCGACTGTCACAAAAATGTATTGACGAATTTGTCATGATTGTAGATGTAATTTTTTGACAGTGCAATATGTAGTGTGCTTTGAATTACTATTACTCAATGCAAATTTTGAATGCGGAATTATGATTTATTACAGATGTAATCGAAAAAATGTGTATGTATTACAAATGTGTCTGCATGCGAGTTTTCTCGTAATACACAAAGTTGACAACATTGGCATTTTTGTACAACTTCTAATGTAAATAAATTGGAAACAGTTAAGAACCTAGTGAGTTTCAAAGTAAATTTGCATTTGTAATGGTGTTTTGAAAATTAGCTGATGTGGTGAATTTCTCAATCGATCATATTTTCAAATTTGTGTTGACACAAAAATGTCAACATTGCTAATTTTGTGTATTACGGGAAAACTCGAGTGGAACGTCAACACTTTCATACCACGTGTATTCAGTATTCGCAAACAAAAATGCAGTGCTGCTTAAAAAGTACAACTCAAGAATGCTGCGACCGCAAGCACAAAGTGCACCCGCTGTATGAAATTACGCTCAAGTACTTCGGAGTATTATACATCAACCTCGTTCAGCTTGTGTCTATGCTTTTCCGATATCGAGTATTTATCATCTAAATAATGGGCTCAAAGGTTACATAAGAATGTAAACTTTTCAAGGACTAAAATATGCCGGAAATTTGAAAAACTGAAAAATTTCTGCAAGGCAAACGAGGTAATAATTATAATTATGAAACGAGTTACAAAATTATAAATTATTATGCAATAATTATGAAACGAGTTGACAAGTAAAAGCAAATTTTATTTTCGAAAAAAACAACTAAACGTTGAGCTTACATTTTGTACAGATCTTGCAAGTAGTGTAATACTTTGCCAGAGTTAACAACGTCTTGGGTTTTGTAGTCTAGTCTGCACTTGGATATCGGTGCCGCAAAACTCTCACGTAAAAATTTTCCATTTTTTTTTTTTTTTTTTTTTTGAAAATACTCGGAAGCCATTTATTTCTCACCTTTACTCTCGTTTTCGAATTATGAACAAAGCAACATTATGTGTGAGATTTAAGACGATAGGTGACGCAGTATCTTTTTCTTTCTTTTTTGTACATCTTCAGTACTGAAATTTAGATTCGTGAAAAAAAATTCCACCAGTGGCTGGAAAATTAGAAACCATTTCGCAATTTACTGTCGGGAGTCCTATAAGAATTACGACAATAATTGTTAGATGAGTTAAAACTTTTCATAATTTTCAAGTCTCGTGGTGAGCATCAAGACATAAATTACTTCATCTTCTGAAACGTTGTGCCGCAATTGTTGAATACAAAAAAAAAGTTTTCGTAAGATTGTAGTTTATTACAGTATATACTGCTTACACAAAATAAATATGTCATATATGGATACAATTGAGTTCGCAATATGTTTAAAAAAATCATCACTTTCGATAATTCACAATCGTTTGGTCTGTGTGACTTGATCTATCATAACTAACTAACCATGTGAATCACAATCATGTCGATTATTAATCCTTCTCAAGGTTCACTCACACTGCCCGACATCTCCACACTCTCGGTATCTGGCAGTGTGAACATACCGTTACGAGAGTTTGAAGAACTGTACGTATGGAAGTTGGACATATGACAAAATAACATCTGGAACATTTCAACTGCTCCAAAAATCTTGATCCAATTTTCTTTGGAGGACTTGTCATCGGAAGAAAATAATATACAAACAATTCAGTTCGTGGACCTGATTTCAAGAAACAGAAACTGTTGTCCAATGTAAATTTTATGCAAGGCAGTCAAGCTATCCACGAACACATAATTTATTGAAGACTATCAAATAGTTATGTCATTTCGGCATAGAAAATAAATTCTGTGAAAACCTTCAAACCCCACAGCAATAATAGAAAGTTTGTAATTAAAAGAACTGACCTACAAAAGCAGCAGAATAGAAGGGCAAAAGTCGGTGGAAAGAAACTGTCAGTGCTTGTAAAATCTAAAGCTGAATCACAGATAAGTTACATTACGCGTTTACAAATTTAAAGCAGAAATTAATAATACTTCACTCAAAAACGACCTTTCAGTTCTAATTAAGTAAATCACAGTATGTGACAAACCTAAACAGTAAAATTGTCATGCACACTTCTTGCGTTCACACAAATCCCTTTCTAGCATCATATTAAATTTATTAGTAAGTAGATATTTTTTTATAGTTCGTGTAGACAACATACCTTCGTTCTGGAACAAATGTATCACAAGATTGTTCGATTTTAGAAACAAGTTATCACAGTCAATTACAAAACTTAACTCCTTCACAGTATTCTTGTATTTGACTCATTTGTACAGAAAATACGAATAATTAATGTTCCGACAAAAATCACTCAAGCTCGTAGACAGTCTGGAATACCAGAGTATAAATAATACGCAATAAATTATATTGGAACGTGTGAGAAATAAATGTGCATTAAAATTCAATTTAGTTTCACAAATAATTTAATTCACGCCACTTAATTAACAATCACTGTGCATACCAGGTCACACGTTTATTGAGATTCAGGTTGAAAAACCAGCAGTCATTGTTTGGAATAGCCTGAATTCATCCACAAACCATTCTGAGTTCAATGAAGTCGGTTTCTACTTTACAAAGACAGGTATTATATACTTTATTGCATACATATTTCTCACAATAACACTGTCATAATTATTTGGGTGAGTTCCCTTCATTTGTTGCATGACCCGTCTTTCACAACCCTCGACCTTTTTTTCTTTTTTCCAACAGAACTTAACAAAATAAGTTCAGGCTTCGACCTCTTTCACTGACACATCTTGTAAACACTTTTTCACGTGCACTTCTTTCAGCAAGTTAACCGTGAAACAAATACAGTTTATTTTCATCATACGTGATCAATATCCAAGAGGAGAATGGGAACACAAATAGAAGCTCTTTGTCAATAGCGTACTTTTTCAGGTCTGTACCCTTTACTTCGCGAGTTATCTCATCTCACGATAAGCCATGATATTCATTTGCAACATGTTTCATTTTAAACGGCGACAGATTGCAATAAGTAATTCCACTAAATTCTAGGGAAAAGTGATATTTTCATTACACAGGAGCAAAGCATGAGTAAACGCGCAGAAGTCGATAATACAAGAAAGAGCTGCAGTTCCGTTTTGAATATGCCATGATTTTCATTAAACTAAAAATAATTTAATTGATCCCGTACATATCACTAATGAGCTTTTTTTATGAAATAATGTGGTCTTGGAAGCATTCCAGCAATTAATTCTAGCATTCCACTAGACGGCCCTGATGTCACTTTTTCCTGCCTGGCGTTGTACTTTTTCCCATGGTGGGAGTGCCACACCTACCCGGCGTCGGGGTTGCACTTCTTCCTGGCGTCCCATTTTTCATGGGCGCTTTGATGTATCCGTTGGTTTCCTAAAATGTGTAGAAATAACACAATCACTATTCAACGGTGAACATAGTTTGAAGTATCAAGGGTATGGAAAAAAAATCCCCCGGCTTGACACATTAATTTAGTCTTCATTGTCATCCATTTTAAAGACTACCTGTGAACAAGGGAAGCTATTGTGTTATTCTCAGAGAAGCTGAATATTTAGAGGATTCCAATATTTTTATGCAGTAGAATTCAGTCAAAAATCACAAAAACGTTTGTCACAAGTACAGAACACTGGCAAAATACGGAAATATTAAGAGCACATATTTACATCTACACGGTATTCAACACGTATTTGTACACAACGAAGGATCTTCCACGTGAACATTTGTGTGTTATGGACATACACAGTTTGCATTGACAACACACAAAAACAGTGCGTAAAAAATACTATTAAATCCATTGGCTACACAGTTTATTATGTTTACCGTTTGCTCTTCTGAAAATCATAAATATGACAAAATTCCATAAACTATTACTTCAAGTTTTAATTAGTTAAATTGAATTGTTTACACAAACTTCTGTCCTGAACCAGTTGTTTCTTACTTGAGTACAACCACAACCCATGCAACCTTCATATCCCTCTTATTTTACTTTGCATAACGTCATATTCCTTTTCTTTTTTATTTTTATTACAAATCTGACAATTTCAATGGTGACCATTTTACATGCCCCAAAGAAAATAAAGACATGTAAAATAAAAACATATTAATTTGGTTGTCTTTTACAGTAAGAGTGAGAGGCATGCTATACGATATCTTACCACTGGGATTTTCGTTTTTGCCTATATTAAAACGATACATTTCGAAATCCATCACACAAAAATATTTCACAAATTTCATAACAGCTAACTGACTACTAAAATTTCTTAAATCATGTTTTCAATACGAAATTTCCAAAGATGTCTGCGACGGAAATTCTACACTGTGAGTACTCTTGAAAAAAAATAGCCCTGTGACGGGCTGAGGTGGTTTAAGTTAAATGTATCAAAATATCAAAAGATGTCAAGTTGTCAAAAA
>JBCAUG010376148.1:0-31746 GCA_038406175.1 Haplosyllis leylae
ATTGACCATATTTGGCAAATTTGGGGGTGTGTCTTGAATACTAAGAGCTGATACGTTCCAACACTTTGTAACATATGTTGACGAGTTACAAATCGATGTCACATGACTTCATTTGTACTACGGTTGAACACAGAAGTAAGCAGTTTCTTTTGAGAAAGGTAAGTTAATTTGAAGCAAAATAATTTGACATTTCATGAAAAGCGAAACATAAATCGGATTGCAATGAAGTTTCACCTTAGCAAGATTGGAACAACTGAACCGCTCACACTAGATCTATATCTAGTCCATACCGAGATGTCTAAATTTCCGAATTTTGGTCGTGGTCTTGTCTTACTCTGAGATATAGACAATTGAAAAGAGTTGAAGAAAAATGAAGTAAACTTTATGGAAAGTCAAAAGCGTGCAAATTTTTGCTTCCTCCTTGCAGGACGTACATTAGATACAGCTAACTATCATTGTTCAAGGTAAACCTATTGTAGAGCAGCACAGCTACAACCTGTTTCCTCACAGATCTGGAGGCTATTTCATTGTAGTAAGTTCTGCCATTTCCAAAGAAAGGAAGTTGAAGTGCACCCATTAATCAGTTGTTTCTTTATTTGATAGGAGAAAAGATGAAGTTGGTTGGGTCATTATTGCTTGCGTTCTGCTTCATTCTGAACGTGGATGCGTTGGACAACGGTCTGGCCAGGACGCCACCAATGGGCTGGCTGACATGGGAAAGATTTAGGTGCAATACGGATTGTAAGAACGATCCGGCTAACTGCATCAGGTATATTGACATTAAAAGTTTGGTCGTGTTTTACCCTGGAGAGTATGTATTATTTCCAGTAGAAAACTATCATGGGTACATGGGTACAGACTTGGCGAGCATTGCACTAAAAATACAGTGTATTGAATGAAAAAACCTTGGATTTGAGCATTTAGACGGTGGCTAAATACCATCCGTCCCATATTACGACCAACACAACTCATGACCTTAAGGGTGATCAAAAAATCGACTACAAATCGGTGAAACGAAATTCAGAGCACATGACTATCATGTCCTAAGAAAAATCGTTTGCACATATCACATGACTGCAGCAAAAATAAAAGGGAAACCGTTGATCATGATAATGGCCATTAATCGGACGATGGTCAGCGACCTTATCAGTAAAAATCTGTAGCAATCAGATCGTGAAGAGACCTGTAACCACTAAATTAAGTTTCTTTTACCGACCTATCGATTGGGTCATCACGTTTCTCCACGTTGTTTGCCTCAGATCATAAGACTGAAGAGAATATATGGAAACCAAATCACTCTTAACATCCTTGTAGGTGCTTGTAAGAGAAGCATTTATTAAACAGACTTTGTGCAAAGTTAGCTAAGTAGCATGTTGTCTGGACATAACGAAGTAACCTGAGGTACTTCTTTGCTGCCAATGTAAAAGTTAACCCAGCACATGGTTTTTGGAGGGAACTTTAGCTTGAGTTAAAATTCCCTAAGTAATACACAGAACCCAATAGGAATCTCTGTTGTCATCTGTCTCAGTGCAGTATGGACACCTCCATACAATCCTATGCAACCCATTTTTCATCTGTCTCGGTGTCGGGCAGTGATATGGGTTGTACAGAAATATTTTTCTCAGAATCGGACATCTTATCTGAATCAAAATTGGGCAGTGTGAACGCACCATAAGAGTCAACTGGAACTCCTTGCTGACCTGATGAAATGAATCTACACGTTACACATATCTGTGACACAAACTATTGGTAGAATAGAACACAACAGAATATCCCTATGGTCTCAGGATAATTCTGTTCATTTACAGTGAAAATCTGATAAAGACAATGGCCGATCATATGGCTGCAGATGGCTACAAAGATGCTGGATATGAATATATTATTATTGATGATTGCTGGCCAGCACATGAACGCACGAAGGATGGTCAGTTACAGCCAGATCCAGAAAGATTCCCATCCGGTATAAAAGCTCTGGCAGATTACGTAAGTACTTATTAATGTTAAGTGATGTGCATTTTCAAACTTCGAACGAATTACGAATTGAAATTGAGCAATGTGATAAATACAAAGGAAATAAATTAAAATGGAAACAGACCAGTATTTACAGTATGTAAACATCGTCATTATTTAATGAAGTTTTAATTTTTTAGGTTCATACAAAGGGTCTCAAATTTGGCATCTATGAAGATTTTGGTACAAAAACTTGCGCTGGCTATCCTGGTACAGAGTACTACATGGAAATGGATGCCAACACTTTCGCGTCATGGGGAGTTGACTATTTGAAGTTGGATGGGTGTAACTCCAATGTGGATCAGTATGCGGACGGTATGTTAATCGTCTTTAGTTCGTTTATTCTGTTCTTTTCTCAAACTAATGGTTTTCTAAAGAAAGGTAAATTTATATCCCAATGGGTGCATAGTTTTAGAGCTTCATTTCTGACAGTTCTCTTTGAAAAATCCACAATTATCACACCCATCTCATGACTCATTTTGAAAATCATCAAATATTTTAAAAGATTTGTATCTTGGGATATTTAGCCAAATACTGTTACGAGTTAATTCTGAAAAGAATGGAAAAAAAGTCCTATTTTTCTTGACCAGACCATTAGTTTTGCTAATTTTCGTGTGACCTTGTGACGCAGCAAAGTCTATTATTTCTTGAACCGACGGAGTCTCCATATTGTTTGTCTTCAAGTTTGTCTTGAAAGTTGCATTCTGAGTTCTTTAACAATTACATATTAATTTAATGAGCTTAGATACTCATGAGTCTGTGCTTCTCAAAAGGAGTGAGTGATTGTTCATTATGCTTCAGTACAAATGAGACCTAATCTTTGTTTTATTTTTCTTTAAATTGCACAGTGCACGTTTCTAGCTCTGGAATTTCCTGACCTATGCTTTAATTCCGTTGTTTTTCTTCTTTGTCTTTGATTCTTCAGGACCCTACCCACCCTTGGCATTTTATTTGAACAAGACTGGCAGGCCTATTTTTCTTTCTTGCGAATATCCATTTTATCAACTTTCGAATCTCCAGAAGGTTTGTTTCTTCTATTCCATGCATCATTAAGACAAGAGTTTGTTTCTGGTTTATAATTTCAAAATACCTGCTTTAAAGAGTCTGAAATTCTATTCGACCTGGTTTCGCAATTCATGTACCACATGCAAACATTTTTCAATGTATGTAAACTAGTGGTCGAACATTAAATGTTTTGCAATGGAACGGAAAAAGAGGACATCTGAATCGTCATTGCCTTTGTTCCAAAGCAAAAGTTAACTTAATACAGGCATCGGGCATGTCGGAAATTTAGAAATTTATTTGGATATATTCAGTGTGCAGAAAACTGAAATTTTTATTTAAATGGGTATGAAGGAATTCATGATAGTTATGAGTGACTTTCTTGCATGTTTCCTAATGGTTGTCAGAAAACAAACTGATTGCAAACACCTAGCGAAGAGGGTCACATGAAGCACATCCTGTACGTTCTCTTGTATTGTAATTCATGTGTCCTTTCCGTTTCGAGGTTGTAGACTTTATTATTTTCATTTGTCCATTTTTCTGCCGCTGACATTTCAGGGTTTTTCAATTGTACCCGCAATTATCAGCAGGAAACGCCAGTTATTCACAGCAATGTTGAAAAAGCACCGTTCTTAGTGCCGCTTTAACGCACAGTTAAACATTTTTTTCTTTTTTTCTACTAGGTGAACTGGTATTCCATTTTGAATGAACATGTCTAATATCTGTGTTCTTACATTTAGATCTGCACATTTGAAATCACCACCATTGTCTTTAATGTTTCTCAACGTCCTGCTTTGTTTTTATAGGGGGTAGATCGGTTGTGCAAGATAATATAAATGAAAGATTTGTACATTTATGTAGTCAAGTGTTTGTGTATTGTTTAGGAAACTACCCACCCATGGCGTTCTATCTCAACAAAACCGGCAGACCCATTTATTTATCGTGTGAATATCCACTTTACCAGGGCGCTAAAAAGGTCTGGTGGATTTATTTTGTGTTTGATCTAGTCATGTTAGAGGTTTGAGTCGCATCTTTAAAATTTAAAGACACGAAATTCCAAGAATACAGTGCATTCATTGATTACCACATGATAGAAATATTTTTCAAGTGCGAAAATATAAACCTCCCATATGATCAGGCATCAGGCTACGTCAAACTTAGTTGAAAACGTTAACTGTAGCATGTACAATAATAATAGAAATCTGCTAGTTGCACAATAATGCTGAACTTACAGTCACTTTGGTGCCAGTGCGATGTCCATCCAATTTCTAATCATTCTGTTGCGAATTATATTCTTGGTTTCATACCTTGGTTTCAAGCCTTTTGCGTTATTTTAATATTTTTGTTCTTTACTTTCCCGTTTGAATTTCGGTACCATAAAACGTATTTGACAGTCGAGGCAATTAGCAATTGGGTTGGTTCAGGCTTCACAATTTTGAAAAATGGTTCATATCCATCACAACACCTCTGTTAAAATCCCACTTCAAAATTCCTTCATGAACTTCTATAGTAAAGATGACCTTTTATTAGTCCCCCTTGAAATTGCATAGATCTCTACATTAATTTCCCACTCAAGATGACTAATATTAGGGCGGTTACTTATACCTCGTTCACTGGAAATTTTAGCAATTTGCTATTATTTTTCAATTGTTTACTACGTGAACGGTCTATTCTGCAGGTCAGTACCCACCCATGGGCTTCTATTTCAACAGAACTGGACGACACATATTTCTATCATGTGAATACCCAGTGCATTAAATTGGTGCCAAGCAGAAGGTCGGACTGCGTCGATTTTTATGATCATGCAGGCCTGCATTAGGCCAAATGAGTTTGATTTTTTTTTTCATTTTGGTATCTTCTCCGCCCAAATTGCAATGAACAAACAGAAAATGTATTCACAGTGGTTGATTCGATGCAGCAGAGAAAGCCTACCGTCGGCATAGAAGATTTCT
Source organism: Haplosyllis leylae (assembly GCA_038406175.1). NCBI lineage: Eukaryota > Metazoa > Annelida > Polychaeta > Phyllodocida > Syllidae > Haplosyllis > Haplosyllis leylae. The sequence goes on from JBCAUG010376148.1 coordinate 4,965, forward strand.
TTATGCATGGGTCCCCAGGACCTTTTCCTCCAAATGATATTCTCCCTTCGTATTTCTTTTTTTTAAATTCTGCTGCTTTGGGTACTGTATGTTTGCACTTGACTGCTTGCATACATTTTGATACATTCTGCTGATTTTTTTGAGTTTGAATACTGAATATGATCTGCATTCTGGCGTTTCTGCACTTGCACAACTTGTACGTGTAGCTGTGCTTTTGATTGTGTTGTTAATTTTTCTGCAGCTTACCCCGCAATGAGTCAGTGGTTAAATCGTACTGGGCGGCCAATACTTTTCTCCTGTAGCTGGCCAGCATACCAAGAAGGTAAAGGTATAAAGGTAATTTCGAACTTTTTTGTTTTCAACAATAAGACCATTGTTTCATAAAGTTCATACAAGATTTAAATAGATTCTTACATTTTCAGTAGGTTCTTAAATTGTTTGAGCCAATGCTTTTGCCATCATTCAATGCGCAGACCTGATATTACCCCATGAATATTCCTTTTTGGTATGCTGTGTTCGGTTTTATGGGATCATCAATCTTATCTGAATGCAATCTTTTATTGGGTGCTGGGAGCTTCATTTTCGGTTATTGTCATCGATCACAGAGGTAGGTACATTCCTGTTCTCTCTCAGGCACTCGACTTTTATTGGTTGCCCAACACTGCCACTTCTTTCATGAAGTCGCCATCATCGTTCATGGCTTCACGGACATCAGCTGTTTTTTGTTTCAGCCCTAAAATCAACACTGCGCCATTGTGTAATCACACTGGCTGTAACTAGAACCAGGATAGGGGCTAGGACAGGGACCTTATGTTATGCAGAAACATTTCACTTTGACTGGGACCAGGACTAATCACCTGAAAGCCATTGAAATAAAACACCATCGGAATCAGCCTTAGGGCCTGAAAAATAAGTATGCAAACCATTCTTCCCTATACCTGTTCAGGTCTATAGTATGAAAGGTTCTGCACAAAATCGTTCATCCAGGTTCCGGTCCCTTTCTCCGTTCAGGTCTCGATTACAGCAGTGTGAATACACCATTAGAATGCAGTCAGTGGCCATTATAGCCTACGATTTTATGGCACATTCGTGTTTTTCCTATTTTGGTTTTTGATCTTGCTGAATTAGACTAATTCATCTAATTGCACATGGATACTAGAATTGACTATTCATGGATAGGTGAACTCTTCAGTTTCATTATCCATGGAGCAGTTCACTATTCATGGATAATGTAGTATTAAACATGGATGGTGTAAAATGAATAAGCACTTTCCATGGATAGTGAAAAATGAAGTTGCACTATCCATAGATAGCTAAATATATTATGTGTGGACAGATTGCTATTCATAGATAATAGATTCCAGTATCCATGAAGCACTTGTCTAATTCAACCAATTAGATGAAATCACCTAATTTCAAAACCAAAATAGGAAAAACACAATTATCTTCTCTATCACTTGTTCAAGAAAGTACAATGTACATTACCCCAAGGAACATTTACTTTCTTGTTTGTTGTTACAACATCGTCAGGCATGGTGATCATTGTGCAGCGTTTACAAAAGCACAAAATTTGTTTCATTTGCATTTACAAACATTTTGAACGTGTCAATGGTATTTCGTGTTTGACTTTGATCATAAAACAATATCTCGATTCAAACACATGAAGTACATCTTATGGTATACTTCTTTCCCGAATTTATAATTTTATTGCCATTCTTATCTGCCCCGAAGAACTAGAGAACCTGAAGGAAGATGCTGCAGTAATTTCGGACCTGCTTGAAAGAAGCAAAGATGTTGATAAATGCCGATTCTAATTTAAGTGATGCTTGTACTGATGATGCCTTGGGAATCATTGTATACTGACACAATGACATCGAAAGTTACAGAAATAACTTCACTATTTATACCTTCTATGGCATCTGTTCAAATTGGAATGAGTGGGTTGTAATCTGGATTGATTTATCAAAGTTCTAAAATGGTCAAATGTTTAGTTCGGCAGTTGGCCTTCGTGATCTTTATTGTGTACGTGTTACACAGATTCCTTTGATGCACATTTTCAATTGAAATATAACTTTCATTTTAGCGGTGTTTTTGATGTTAAATGTCATAAATTTCTACAAATGAAACTTTACGAACTTAATTAAAGTGATGCATCAGCTTCTTTTGAAGATTATAATTGAGTGTATCTTTGTTCAGTGAACTGTCGTGCATTTTAACTGTTTCTAATGTAATGTGTTTTGATTACAGCACAAAAAAGCTAAAAGCATTGAAAGTAGATATAATTCTCCCATGGGACGTAATAAAAATAAAAAAGCTGAATACATTTTTGATATCAATTTTATGTGTCTCCATAAAATTTCTTTGCTTTGTACGGTTAATACATCAAACAAAATTTACTTTTAGATTTGATTTTTTTTTCTATTTCACCTTTAAATGGAAGCATTGCAACTTTCTTTTAGCATTTCTTAATTGTTCCTTTGATGAAAAATTATTACAAATCTTCCTCCACCCAAAAAAATATTACGAAAGCATGAATGTTACCCATGCACAAATTGCTTAGTGAGTGAAGGGTACCCATGCATCAATGTTCCCACACATAATTTAGTTAGTTATAATGAAGGGGGCCCATACATTAATGTTTTAGTACAAAAGATCCCCATTCATATGAATGTTGCATAAGCATAAAATGGTCAGTTTGTTCTGGAGGGACCCGCTATGTACATGGACAACATTCATGCATTGGTAAAGACTGGGGCGAGGTGACCTTTTTTCACTTCCACACTGAGGTGTGGCACCAATAAAACTGCTTAGGTAACTCTACGCGTCACCAAAAAGTTGCTAATACATCTGTAAACTTATTGTTATTCACCTTTCCAGTGCAGTGTTAAATACAATGTAGTAACAATTTGTATTCACATCAGCCAAATAACATCCATAAACTTGACTCATTTGTCGGAATAATGTTTCATTTCCTGTCCAACATTACCATTCAGCTCACTTTAATAATTGATAGTTTTATGAGAATCGCACGATGCGGAGAATGTGAAGTTAACAAGGACAGAAAAGTCCCTGACTTGTTTGAATCTGGTGGAAAATGGTTCGTTGTTATGGACCTGCTAATCTAACATCGTTGAATGGTGAATTGCCAGTTGCTACGGTTCGATTCAGCATTTTTAGTTGCACCTGCTCCACCGGAGCGACTTACCTTCTCCCTGTGGTGTCTGTTTTGTTTGCTTGTTTGCTTGCTTGTCGATAAATTAATAATTTATGCAAAAATTGACACCAGGTCACTCCCTTTTTAAAGAAACTTCAAATTTAGTAAGACTTTTTAGTCATCATCAACAGGAAGTGGCTCAAAGAGACCTGGCTTGAAGACACCTGGCTTAATGAGTTAATAGTGTAGCAATATTTGTGATATTAATAAATTGCTAATAATAAATAATGACTATACAACAGGAAATTCATCAAGATATTTAAATCTATAAGTAATTTCAACTTCTTTTTCCCCTCGCAGCAGTATTTGTAATATTAATAATAATAGATAATAAATCAATTACTTTCCCTCAATTGAATCAAACCCTCTTAATACAGCAATCACATGACTTCAAACAAGAATGCCTTTCAGTCAAAAGCGTACCACCTGTGTAACACATAAATCACAAAAAAACATTTACAATAGACAGAAAATTCATCACATCTCATAGGGCCTTGATATTCTGAGATATTGACCTTTAAATGACCTTAGTTTTAATGAAATACAGGCATATAAAAGTAGAGGTTAGGTAAAATGTGTCATTTTTTATTTGACCTTGACCTTGATCCAGAGACCTTGATACTCAAACTTAACCTAGATGTGGTCAAGATGTATCTGTATACTGAAAATGAAATTCCTAGCTGTAGCGGTTCAGCAGACAGATAGATAGACAGCCCTGACTGAAAATATTACCTATCCGCATACGCAGATGGTAATGAGACTTTTGCAGCTTTAGAATAGTGTGTAGTGTCAGTTAAATAAAATTCTGAAATGCACTGAGTTTGTGACGAGCTACTGTCAGCGGACAAGGGGATTTCCACACCAACAAGCCAAGGACTATACAGGAGCCGTTTTCGGTTGTAATTATTCACCATCTAGAAGAGAGAAAGAGAGTTGTTTAATTGCTAACTACTGTATTTAACAGAATGTCTGAAAAATGAAAGGTTGTTCAGCACCAGAAGGAGACAGTCAGTGTGACGAGGAAACATGGTTTGTGCAAAAGACCTGAATGAAATTATGATAAATCTAAATAGATCCACTTCCATTTCGTTGCGAAATGGTATTTTACTTGCATGTACCGTGATAATCGGCACTTTTCGTGCAAATTTCCAAAAGAGAAAATAAGAGGCTCCGAGTGCTTTTGCATGTCGGTGAATAAAGTGGGGAATTAGAGATTCAAATTTCGGTGCTTGATCGGGTGTTCCTGGTGTGGGGTTTCTTGTTAGGCCACATTTGATATTGAATCGTTTCCATTTTAGTCATATTGAAGTAGTGTTGTGGTTGAAAAATAGTAATACAACATTCTGAACGTTGATGTACGCAAATTGTTTTCATGTGGGTGAAAAGCAAAGGCGTATCACATATTGATTATTGCATTGTTGAACGATAATATTTCAAGTAGTTCCTAACCTGTCGGAAGCAATTATAACACTGATGAGAGACGAAAATGACGATATATTTTACAGTATTTTACACGAGAGAAGGATGTTTGTAATACAAATGTCTAACTGTGAATGATTATGTTGATTTGTCCATTTACCAAATAATATTTCCAAATAATTTTTCTGTCCCGAATATTTTTAGAGACCACCATTTCAGTTCAGTTTATAACTGAAGCAGTTCAATTACTGTCCATCTATATCGTATGTAAGTAATGAATCAGGAAACCACTTTTGGGGGTGAAGAGCATAATGGAAAATGATTGCTGCTCAATCAGATAAGATGGACTTTTCTTGTTATTGGCGGCGACATGAACAAAATAAAGCCACTTCGGCTTGAATCTGCTGTGAAGTGTTCTGAGAAAGGAGAGACTGAAGTTAGTTTGTGTAAAGGTTAAGGTGGAAACATTTGCACAGAAATCCTGTGTTTTGGGAATTGAACAGGATGTAAAATTAGAGTCACAGACAGCTTTGTGAACTCATTTAATTACATTTTCGTCTTTTCGAATTCAATTTATTCAATTTTGTAAAGTGTTCAACGAAATTATTATTGTGGTGGAGCTAGAAATAGCAGAACAAACAGATGTATTTACGAAATACGACCACTTTTAACTAAATTACCTTCCCAAGGGAGAAATATGACTTTACAATCAACGTGAAGTAGATGCACAGCTGATTAAATTGATTGAAATACAAAATGGATATTTCGCGCATATTAATGTTTTTATTCATCTTGTCCAATAAGATTTAATTATTGTGAAGGCCTTTCACAGGTCGTTAATTTATAGCTGTGGAAATTCATTTATTTATTCATTTATCTTGGGACCCATTGATAGATAATCTTAAAAGGTAATGTAATGCCACATAGCAACAAGCTATTGGGTGAAGTGCCGTCATGACGTCACATTTCAATAAAATTGTTACGATTACTTCTCCTTTTGTATTGTATTGTATTTGTTGTAATTATCAACTGGAACATTTCAAATAGCTGCATCTGTCTGAAGGAAGTATCAACAACAGAAATGTTACTCAGAGAAAAAGTATAAAATGTTCTAGAAAGTTTTCATTTGGATTGCTTGCCGGCGACATCTCATTGATCTTATCCTTTCTAATTGAAACTTTCCTGTGTGTATCGTTCATAGGTCTGGTAATCGAACAACTTGCAAAAGTAGTTCAGCTGTCGATTACTTACAATTTTTATTTCCTGTATTCAAAAGCATCATGTCCTGCTTGTGATAGTGGACGCAGTTCCAATGAAGCTCATCACCAGATGTGATTCTCAATTTAAGGAATCACAGTCTGAGAATAACGGAGGCGTAAGGTATGATCCGGAGTATTAGTCACATCCTTCTCATGACACATTTTATCCCTTTTTGACAGTAACAGCGATAATGTGCCTAAATTACTCTCATGACTTGCATTTAAAGTAGATCGGGTTAACCCGATAGAAAATGGGGACGGAGCGATGAAAGTGATTGGATTTTTTTCTGCGATTAAAAACTTGCCATTAACCGCTTTCACATGAAAAATGAATGGACATTTTAATTGTTTCAAACTGATTTAGATATAATTCTACATTAAATTCATCGTTCATCAATTTTTTTAAAATTTGAAGTCATAATACAAACAAGGATTGCCTTACAAAGAATTATTCCTGCTTTGCAAGTTCATGGGATCATTTTCAAATCATTGGTGGGTTGTTTATAAAACTAAATAAAGATTGAAAACATGGCATGTTGACATTAGTTTCCGATAACGTCGATGCGAAATTAAATCAACCAAAAGATGCAAACTCACTGTAATCAAGTGTGACGAATTGACCTCAGAAAATTAATTAAATGGTTCAAGATATTTATAGTAACCATCAACCAAAATAGGGGACATTAAATATTAAAAGCCCAATGAGATGCTGAGGCCACAAAGCTCGCACTTTGCTAGTTCTTTGACATCCAAGTTTCTTGAAAGTGTTGAATTAATGGACAAATCGCTTTATTGATGTAAACGTTACATTTAAGTTTCATTTAAAATTGAAAACCTTTCAAAATTTAAAACATCAGGAAGGATCCCACTAATGTGGTCGTAAATCAAAAAAGCAGCTCAAGTTTTTGCCAACTTTATGTTGATAACAATAAATTACGAGAACTGAACATCTGGTTAACGATAAATCGAGATTACAATGGTATTAGCAGCTTTCACACAACTTGACGATTGAAAAAGATTTTAGCTGAGGGTTGCTGTAGTCTTTTTATCCAGAGGATTTGGCAAGATATGAAGAAATTCAAACTTTATTCCTTTGCGCGTTTGAAATATTAATAGTGGCAATTGCCTGTGAAAGGCAGACAGACATTTGAGCAAGCAGTGTCTGAACTTTTTTGAAGTATTTTGAAACAAAATGGAAACTGTTACAAGTTTGCAAGAAGTGAAATTATGAAGAAATGTTTGTCAGGAAAATCCATGAAAATTCCGAAGTAATCTATTTGTACCTAAGTTTAGACGCAGCTTTATTGTTTAAAATTATGTTGCTCAATTAGGCCTGTGCAATTTGGCTTAGAAAGTATCAACAACAGCTGCGAAACTGTCTGCATTACATCATTTCCTTCGAACAAAGCCAATAATGCCTCAATGTTAAGATTGTGTCCTTGGTTACCTCACAGTTTTTTGCTTTTGCATTTAGATTGCTCGTCAGCAGGGATTTTCTAACATTTGTATTCCCCAGTTTCTCCGTACTGATCTTAAAGAAGGAACGTTAATTATTCGCAGTAAATGGGAAGCACCTGTTCAGAAGAACAGCTGAGTTTCCTTTGCACATGAAACCTTCAGACTTACATACTAATGTTACTTTTCTTCGTTCTAATTTATATGCATGTTTTCTTCGGAATAATAAAATCAATGCAAATCTTCGAATCCAGAATTTTCAATTGATTAAAAAATACAGCCACCCCAATACAGAGAGGACAACATTCTAAGTTTGTCAATTTTCCCTACGACTAAATACAATAATAACTCCATGATTTCTTTTTTGAAAAGATGTGCAGTGTAAAAATATTGAACACAATGAGTAACACTACACATTCAGGATGCACTTTATTATGAAACGTGTATCGAAAATATGGGGAAATTACTTGAGTGGTGGATCAATGGAAAGTACCAGCACATTTATGCGCAGGTGTTACGACAGTGATGGTTCATTAGTTTAATAGCCCATTACCTTCAACAATTACCATATCAAATTTTATTATTACATTTTTCATTGGAGGTTCAATATGATAGAGGCTGAAAAGGCTGTACTGATGTAGTCTGAAACCTTTTTTATCTCTTAATAAAGTTGTGGGACCTACAAGGGATTTCAAACCAATATTCAAAACCTATGAAAAAATATTTAAGGCGGTCCTAACTGTTTAATGTTTTGCAGGTAGAGGCCGCTTTTATTTCTCTTGGGTTGGCGATGCTTCTGGAAAACCTAGAAAAACGAGGGAAGGATTTAAAAGTTTTAAAATCCTGAAAAAATACAGCGTATCCTTAGAAAATTAATGTTTCACCATTGTATCCCTCTTTTTGGGCTCTTCATGTCGAGAATAACTCCCAAAGTGTTTGTAAGCCTACCATAGATCTTGAGACCAGAAAACTTATCTTCTACATACACTGGTATGTTTTTCAGAAAAGCTGGAAATCATGGAATTGTATGAATCCTCAAAAGTGGAAACTCTGTTCTCCAACAATTGTACATGTTTCCATTGACACTGCCGAATTGACACATTCCCCCAAAAATAGATAAACAGGATAATAATCACTAAAGACCGCTTCTTTTTTCTGTTGATGTAGCATGTGGGACAGAAATTACTGTAAAATGCTTTCAGTGAATATTAGACTGACTCATTATACCGTTGGCGATGACACCTTTTATCAAATGGAATACCCTCCTGCACCAATGCGTGGGACTGGTCCGGACGGACCTATGAATGCTACACTGTGTGGATCTGACGAAAAATATGAAAACGTTTGGATTGTGATTGATTACAGTCAGTATCATTGCGCTCTACCACGGGACGCATTTGAATATGGAAAAACTTGTGTAACACGTGAAGGATTCGCGAATGACGGAGTGACAGACAATACGGTTCTGCGGATTCGGAAAGAAGGATGCAATTACCATGAAATTGATACCGCTGAACGTTATATCCATTGGAGACTTGAAGGATAATTAGCTTCTATTTATTCTTCGCTCACCGTGTTTGTTCAGAATGCGGATGTTGAAGAGCCTTGAGAAAATGTTTCACAGAAACAAGGAAGTGTAATTATGTTTTTTTTTTTCATTCGAGAAAACGCTCTCATATAACGCGGTATTTCTGAAACAAAGTGATGTGTTCGCCAGTTTTTACAGGAATCCTTGTGGGTCTTTGTCTGAAATAATTGACATTAAAAGCCAGATGACTGTTTGGAGACAAAAGCTGTCTGTGCTTTACTTTGTGGAAATAAAGAAGAATTTAATTGTGCAGACATGGGTGGAAAATTTACAGCACAGGGTGAACATCTTATTCAAGTTTAGCCTTGATACCTATATAATCAGTTGTTTTGGCACTAAACAATACATGCACAGATGAACTTGTGGCAGTAAAACAGATAATTAACAGAGACGTTATAACTTGGACTTTTTGGACCTGAATGAGTCAAGGAGAACCTGAGTTACCTTGTTAATGATACAGTAGTATTTGTAAGATTCTATTGTGCAGTTAGGACAGAAACGCTCACGTTCACTTCACTTTCTTGCATTAATTTTGTGCCTCAATTTCTGGATCTGATACGGATCACCTCATTACAAGAAGTTACAACATCATCTCTCGCCCTTTCTCCCAAACCACAGTGCGGAACGCCTCGGTGGTATTGAAGCAAAATCACAATTATTTCCTCCAATGATCCTGGAATTGGATTTCTCATGCAGTGGCAATTTCCTTTTTATGTTTGTAACATCCCTGGAGCATCAGATGGTTTCTCGCAATTTTAACACTAAGGGGTAATCATCTGGGCCCGTTGCTAATACTGAAAGTCTGCCAAACACAGATGTAGACCTTCCTTCAATATCATTTGACATTCACCGCGATGGGCAAAAGTAATCATAAATATTAAAACTGTGCCGAATCAATATGTAATATGCGGTGCAAGAAGGAAGGTAGCTGCGGGAAACAACTTATTCGTCTAGTCAGATGAAAAAGTAATTTCTACAATGGTTTGTGCTCTAAGCTGTGTTAGATTATTACGCTTAGCAAACAGGTAGAACTCTCACCAAGTAAAATCTTGCGGGATTTGCTGTGATCCTCACGAGAGTGGCAGTTGCTTTGGCTTTGAGTTTGTAGGTATGTTTTGGGGACGTTGAAAAATTGCTTTTTATTGGAAATAGGATAGTGCTTTTGATAGGTTAGTTCCACCAAATCTCCAGAGAACAATTGATACTTTGGGATGTTTGAATTACAAAAAATAAAACGTTGACCCATTTCCTATATCGTTCGCAGAGAATATATGTGGTCCATCTTGACTCCTTCGTAAATAGGACTTCAATAGGTCATTTCTAACCAAAGAAATTTCCTTCATCTTCATCAGATACTGCTGAGCGGAAGTTGTCTCATTTAAACAGCAAGAAGTGACTTGTTAAAGTGAACCCTGGCTTGGATATCTTTCTTTTCAAAAAATAAATTAAGGCTTCTCTTCTACATTATGCGAAGTTACGTATCACTTTGTTACATAGCAGGCTGTGAAATTAAATTACTTTTCCATTACAATTAGAATACAAACCTGTATTACATATTATGTATAAATTCGCCGTTATTCTTTCGTTTTTCATCCACTGTTGTTAATGCCTGGACTTTTATTGCATGTGACTAGCAAAATAGCACTGGAAGCAAAACGTCATGTCCTATGTGTTCAGCTTCAAAGAACCTTTGTTTTTTTCGTGTTCTCGCAAAGTTGTTGGTACATCCTTCGATTGTAAATCTTTATCTTTCTTTACTGAGAACGCGAACAACTGCAGAATAAGAGAAGTACTGCTCCAGTAATCTTGTTGCTGTTCGAAACAGTAAAGATGCGGCTGGATAAGGTGGCATTTCGTATGGATTCGACTACTTTTTGTGTCCTTCGGGTTTCACTTTTTGCAGCAAAATGCTGCACCAATTCGGTAAATATCTGGAGGAAGATGATCTTGATAATGGTCTGAGATTTTAGAGTCAGCTGCTTTGATAGTCATCATTACTACGGGAATGAAAAGTTTATTAATGGGCATGCAGAACGATATTTTTGTGCATTGAAATAATTTAAATTTGTCGAACTTTTGGACTTCTACCTGTGGATAACTGAAACAGTAAAAGAAAGAAGAATGAAGAACAATTCAATATTGTAGTTTTCAAGAGGAATTCATTGTGGCACTTGTCTGCCCACCTGTTCAGTACTCACGTGTTACTTAGGGATAAAGGACACACTTTCTTTTTAGATCTATTTATTTTCTGTACTTTTTGTTTCCTGGCTGGTGTCCTTGACCAGTGTGGATTGAGGACGACTGTAAGGAATCCTTGATTTGATCACCTTGGTGCCTGGTACATAGGGTAATTGAGTTGAACGACGTATGTAACCACTACCACTGTTGTGTCTTCTTACATTTAGTCCACTAAATAATAACGGAAGAAGCAGTGACCACTTTTGCCTCGTAAATATTATTAGCTAGGCAGTCTTTATGAGACTTTCAATTACCATCCGGAAATTGACTTTGCTATCAGGGCTTTGCTATTGACCATGTGGTTTCTCGTTTATGGAAATGAACAGACGGGGTCGGTATGTCAAATACCGAATCACACAAATCTTGTCCTACACTTCTGGTACTGTTAGTTGACTCTGCAGTACGCCGTTTGATTTCTGTTTTCAAACATGCGTCCAAATTCTTTTGCTGTTTTAATTCAAACTGTTGACATGTCTTTGCTGTTTAAATGGGCAAGAAGACAGCCCCCCTCCCTTGCCCCAGGCAGGACTAGAACAGAATTTACCCTCCACCCTGTGGACAGACGCACAGACACCTCTGAAAACATTACCTTCCTCGTACTGGTCGGTAACAACAACTACCATTTTTTACGCTGTGTAATGTCATAAATTCATTTTTGAGTTTGTATACTACTTCTCATTAGCCAAACAAGTGTTTAAAAATTTATGTTGCTTGATAATTATTAATGATAATCCACTCCTTCTGGGAAGTCCTTTTGATCATTTTACAGAAAGCAACATGTAAAATAAAATATTTTGACCAGAATCATTTTGATTTGAGGTTAATTTGAAATCATTCGGCTCAAAAGGCTTTAAATAATACACAATGATTTTATCAAAATTCCCTGTGGACAAATTATCCTGGTTGATACATGATAGTTGAATGGTAACTGCTGCCAATAAACCATTAATTATTTCCGCAGTCAGCAATGACTCTTACCCATTAAAATGTTAAAGCTGAACCCACATCCAAAACGTCCACAATCAAAGTGAATGGCATACATGAAAAAAGATGTACGCACTTATTATTTTTTGCATACAATACCAAAACAATTTATTTTCATGTAAAGAATAAATCGTCGTTTGCAAACTGCGCATATCCGCAGGTGTGTGGATCGAAAAGGCTTGGCTGCCATGCTGACCTCTATACAGTCAGCAGGTGTCGCACCAGAGGTGAATCTGAGGATCACACAAGCAAGAAAGCACACAAGGGATCCACCCTTTGAAACTCAGGGCAGATGTCACCAGAAGTCCAAAACAGGGGTATCAGTGACCCCATGAAAAGGACTAATGTCCTTCAAAAATTAAAAAACAAAAAACAAAAAGAAAACTGCACATTTCTGGCTTCCATGGAAAACGATCACAAATGGCTTTGTTTTGAAGTTTTTCAAAAACTTAGCACTGTGACTGATATTTGCGTATCTTACCTGTTAATTTTCTGATACTTCAAGTTATGAAGCTCTACCAATTTTATTACAGTTACAGAATTAAAAACATCTTCGTCACTGGTACATGTTAAACATGAAACGAAATAATGCAAGTTATAAAATTAGTGAAATCATTTAATTTTCTTCAATGTGTAAAAAAATATGAATTTAAGAACAATTTTAATTTGCTGGAACAAGCATTTATCTAGTCCGTTAAACCCATCTGTTCATGGTGATTATGTATCGTTGGAGACGGAGTTTCGTTGAACCACGAAATAGAGTTTCAAAACTGCTGTGATAGAGGTTCTAATTAAGCGTTATTTCTCATTTTGATGTTCCATTTGTTATTTTTGCGATTTTGAGTTCTTCGTTTGTGTCATTGATTTTACATGCAGATTTAGATAGCTACCAATCGCAAAGCCAGTTAGACTTATATTTTGTATGTTACTGAGTCAGTTTGCAAATTTTCTCATCGACCGGATAACTTCAGATGGGATTTGAACTATCAGCCTCTAGGTCTCCAGTCAACTGCTTATGGCATAAGGTCCAGTTGATATTCCAAACAAATGATACATGTACCAAACAATAATAAATGTCGATGCTGGTATCAATAATGTCCTTAGAAGCACAGGTACTGACTTTTATAATCAGACAAAACATTTTGACTGACATTTTTGTGATCGTTTGATTTTTTTTGATCGATCACTTTTTCTGACTGAATAAAAAACGTTATCAATGAAAGTTGTAACTTCGATCCCTCAAAAATTGTACGAAATTTAGATTTAAGTCACTAACTGGCCTGGTACAAAGCAAATGGATCAGTACGTGACTTTTCAAGCACGGCACGGCGGATGATCGGATTTGAATTTGTCCCATAGGAACCATAAATTTGATACCAATTATTAATACCAATTATAAATTATGATGTGGTGTGCTCCGGCGTTTAATTTAAACGAAATATTAGTAACACCTTCACTTTTATTGGCAAGCTATTGCTGAGAAAAGACTCAACTTGCTCTACCATCACGAAACTGTGATGTTCAAGGGGAAATGGGCTGAAATTGAAACCGTTGAGGGCTGAATTCCTGCGAGACAGACTTTAAATAATTAGTTCCTGTTTGTTCGTCTTCTTACATTATTTATTTATGGAAAATTCTTTGAGCTGATTCTGAGGTCGCCTGTATTCAACGCATAATGAGCTTATCCAATTTCATTGAATATGAATGAGGTTCTTTGACTACAGTTAAATGGTAAAAGAAATTGGTAAAATAAACATTGTACTTGGAGCTCCATGGAGAGGAAATGTGAATGATTCGCTTGTTTATTAGAGGACCAGCCATATGCCAAAAGAAAACAGTGAGTGACACTTTAAGTCCAAATCTGTTCGAAAGACTTAAGTTGTTACTTCAGACTGACCTATTTGTAGATAAGTACTGCAGTTAAATGCACTGAATTCAAAACGAACTTGAACAGCAAACTCGGGACCAACAAAACTAACAGTGCAAACCAGATCTTGGGGATATTAGTGGAAACCCTGATCATCTCCATGGGACTTGAATTCTCATTTCAAGTCAATTTCCTTTCACTTAGGATGACCATGGTACGAACGGTGGTCTTTCTGACCAAAACAGTTTTCACGGAAGGTAAACCAAGCCATGTTAAAGGTAGTTTCAATCAATCAATCAGGGAAAGGAACATGGCTCGAAAGAAAAAGATAAGTGTGTGATGCTGGACTGGCTTAAGTTCAGTAGTAAAACCTTGTGTTTCAATGGTAGTAATGTACAATGATTTTGATGATTTAAAACAGTTACCAATGAAACAAGATTTACTCCCATCTCTTTCTTAGTTTGTATCGGCCTGTAAAGCAGACACAAACAGTTTATCTCATTGACTCTTTAATACAACTGATTCCCAAACACAGAACCAGGGACAAAAGCACAAACGGAAGTTTACCGGACCGGAAGGTATCACACTCAGTGGAATCATTTACTCCGATCACGTCGAATCTATCTTGATTAGTCCTTTCGTTACCGCTTTTAATTTCTTTTCCACAGAAATGTGCTAAGGTTTCTAAGAATGCTTCCTGTTAAAGGAAGAAAGAACCTATCAACTTTCCATGCCCATCAAATTGGTCAGCAGCATTAAAATGTATGTGCGGAATTTATGTCCTCTGTTCAAGTTCTGATTGCTAATTTATGTCTGAATTGGAAATGAAATCGTGGGGTATTCAGAAGAAAAAAAGGAAAAATGGGGCAACTTTTGTGCGTCTCTTTTGATTGTTATCCCTCCGATGTAAAAACTATCATTCCTATTGCACGGTTACTTATTTTGTACTTGAACTGCAAACCCTACATCGCCCGATGAACAATTTTTACAATTCCGTGCTGTCACAAATAGAAATATTCGGCTTAGAAGACTCCATGCAATACAGCCTAAAGAGAGCAAATTTACTGGTTTGGAGAATTTCAATACACAGTGCTTAATGCAGCACGAAAATTCTTCAGCAAGACCGCAGATGAAGTGACCTGAAAAAAATGTACAAAACATCTGCAAAGGAAACAGACGCACAGAATTCCTTCTGATGCTGTTCATGCTATTTTCAATTGACAGCTCTGTATCTGGTTCACGTGGTTCGTTCAAGTGTGATTTCTGTTGGATTCTTAGTGATTCAAACACCCGAGATGAATCTTTCTGATTCAGGCACTTTCTATCACAATGGGCCAAATTGTCCCTCCAAAACTCCAGTCTGGAACGTGACATATTCTGAAAAATTACAATCTATTGTAAGGAATCATGCAATTGAGTGCACAGACGAGCTCTTGTAACTGTTTGAGAACTTCGTATCCTTGGAGTTGAAATACAATTTACAGAGATCTTTCCTTGCTCTCTATGAAATATTAAGGTTATTGATGCTGGGTCATACTGCGTGATGGGGACTTTCAACACAAAACACTCCAGGAGTTCCCATGCCTATGGCTCACGGAAAAAGACTGGGATCACTGCGCATGAGAGCGGTAGAGATTCAAACATATGCAATAGCAAGGTTTAATTTAATGATGTATCCTTATTTCAATGCCCCCAGAAGATAAACAAAAGATTACCGCAACTCCATGAGGAATTGTTAGAATCTAATTCAATCAAGATTCAAGTCAACTTCAAATTAGTTTGGCCGATGCCAAAAAAAATCACACATATTCATGATAGTTTCCATTTCATTCTGTTACTGTGAATCTTATCTATAATTGTGTGCTCAGGGCAAAATGCATTTCATTGGCATTGTAACAAAACTCGCTCAAAGGACATCAGTTCCATTCTCACGGTCTTTAGCTGGCTTAACAAGCGTCACCTGTAATGCCGCTTTGAAATAATATTCATGTGAATGATAAGAGTAGGCGACACCTTTGATCTGTCCTCACTGAAGCTTTGACACAGTTGAAATAGATTCATGTCAGAAATCCATTTGGCCGAGATGTAAATGCTTAGTTCATGTCGAGATTAGAGAGGTCTTTTCGATGAACGTAGCCTGCTGAATATTACTTACTGAGGCTGAATACTTTTCCGTAATTAGGCCTGTGATTTTTGATTTAATCTAAATGTTTCACTTGAATATTTGTCGATGTTTTAGCAAATTTTACGCAGACATAAATGAAGGAAAAGTGTGATGATGATTGTGCACATTTTGGAATTTAATCACAAGTTTATCTCACTTTGAAAATTCAGATTGGTGTTGCAGGTACCATTTATATTCTATCTTTTCTTTTCACTGAGACACTGCATGTCACAAAATTCTCAGGGATCTGGCGATAAGGTGTTCCACCAGATCTGACTGATCGACATGGACGTAACAATTTTGCATTTCTTTTAAGGCACAAGTTAAATTAAGTTGATGTAGTGAGAGAATTCATACATTTTATTGAGCTCTGAAGTGTAAGAATCACTTTTCAGGAATAAGAAAACTCCCAGACACTTTCTAAATTCTAAGCAGTGAAGACCTGGGATGTCGTCATGGTATTTATTGTTCTTGTCGCGATAACAAAATCAATCTTAAAATCCTAAATTACTTTCAAAGATTTTGAGGCGTGATATGGAATTTCAGATTGAGCACTAAATTCTTTCGAACTGTTTGTGGCATGCTTTCCAAATTGGGACAACAGGATGTAATTGGCGTGAAATTGAGCTTATTGCCTGCAACGTGCCCATTTGAGAGTAGCATCTAGAGATAATTTATCAATGCCGTCTTCCCTTCTGCTTCACTTATTCATTTTGTTAAGTTTTATGGATTCATAGCAGTAGTGATCTAATTCTCTTTAGATTTATTTATGAAATTCCTCTCCACTCTGTCTCTTTTTGCCATTGTTGTGGAACAAACGGGATCGAAATTAATACTGTAAACGTGTTCTTGGCAACAGTACATTGCTTTTTCATCCCAAAGTTTGTAACATCTGACATTTGAGAAAAACTTGGATTTCGGATTTGTCGGAACAAATGGTACTGACATTTGAGCGTTAACTTAAATATCAAGTAATGAATGGCACATAGAATATGAATACGAAAAAAGAAAGTAAAATGTTCGACTTTTTATTACAAAAATATGCAATACAAAACTTTTCCATGAAATTTCTAAGCGAAAGCAATTCAATGGGTTCATATTTCAATAGGTGGAAACTGCCCTCCCCTGTGCAGGTCTTCCATTTTGGAATGCTTTTCTTTTCCCTGGATAGAAACTCAGCTTAGTAGTTTTATGATGTGGGCACGATTTTTTTGCGGAGAAATATAAACCTTGAATAAATTAATAAGTCAGTGACTGCAACAAATGTCAGTCATTCAGAACTGTTCTTTTGTGTACATAAATTCTGTATAGGCAGGTAATGTTTTCCATATTCTTCCTTTGCACTTTCTCAGAGAAAGTTTGTCACCCGTGGGAAACACTCCATTTGAAGCAAAATCCTTAGTTTTGTCAAATGGTTTGGTTTTGATATGATGTTTGAAGTAACCACTTCTCTTCTTATATATATTTTTAGGATTTGTTTAGATTATGGTAACACTATCCAGTAATTCTGAATTTTCTTGTTCTTCTTTGTCTATTTCAGTATCAGCTCTTGAAGACACCATGGACGAGACACTGTCTACTCTTTGATATTCACCGCAATTATCATCAACTGATTTTGTTCTTCTCTTCTTTTTCTTTTTCTTCCTCTTTAATTTGTCACCGCAAAAACAAAAGACGACGCAAGAGGCGAGAGTGGTTACTGAACCCAGAGTCAGCATCGTGGCTCCAAATATCCACGCATAAAACTCAGTTTTCTGCTTCTTACTGCTCTTCTGAGCCTAAAAATGAAAACAGGCATTACGTGACGTAAAACATACCCATTTAATTCAAAATTCTTATTTGTTGACAATCTACTGTGAACCCAATGCCTTGCCTTGTTGTACATGTAACTTAATTCAAAGCAAAACTTCAAACATTTTAATTATGGTTCAGATAATTTACTAACGTGTGATATATCACCAACCTGCAGCGTATCATATAAAAGTTTGTAATTATAAAACTTCTTCTTTTTATAATTATGCTTTCTTTTCGTTCTGCTGGGAACGGAGAAAGTATGATTTCTACATTCGGGCCAGCACCTTACATTGTTCTCATCATCGTCTTCGTATTGCGGCTCAACTCTGAAGTCTTTGCTTCCGTACTTGTTACTAATGGCACTTGGAGGTCTGAACACTGGACCAGGTTTAACTCTGTAAGTTCTCTGCGACGGACCTATGTTAACAGCTTCTCTCAGTGCGTCTTTGCGCCACATCGGGACATGGTCGGCGTTTTTGGCTGATAAAGTGATGTGATGCTTAACACTACTGGTGCTAGTCCTGTGTGCAGGTTTACTTGTTACACTATCCAGTACACTTGATATTGACGTATTCTGTAGTTGGTGAGATGCTTGTTGTTGTTGTTCCATTGTAAAAGTACCATTGCTAGAAAACGCCCGAATTGCTTTCGGATTGGTGGAATTTTCATCCTTTATCACAGGCTTGGTACCTTTGTAGGTTAGTTTGTGCGCACTGGTTGGATTAGTAGTGAAATGCTCCGAAGGCGTAGATGTTGCTATCGTCTTTGCTTCAGACTGTAAAGGCGTGCTCTTTGTTTTCACAAAAACAGCCAGGGTGGTTATTCCATTGTTGAGGAACGTGTCGTTTGGCAAGACAGTGAGTAATGGATCTTGAGTTGTCGGTAATGGTATTGGAATGCAATCAACAGTACCTGAAATGGAATCCAAAGATTTCCGAATTAACTTACGTTGTTACGCTGACACAAGTAGATTGCAATAATTCCTTTATTTTGTTTGATGAAACGCACAAGATGGTCCATTTTCTTTCTAATTTACATCTGATAATTGTCCTTTAATATGACATGCTCATCTGAGTAGAGAACCAGGAGGGATCATCAAAAAGTAGGTCTTCCTGTCGCATGACAGAGGAGACAACATTGATTAGTTCTTTTTGAAGTTGTGATGGAATGTAATTTGAACGTCTGTAATTATTGTAAAAGACAGACAACTGGGTGACTCTTATTTCCCCATTAACTTGCACTGACGCACTCTTCAGGTAACAGCCTTTGTAGAAATTGATCTATTGGAGTAAAATATCCGAGCCAATCCCAACTGAAACTTGCGAAACACTTTCTAGAATATTATTACAAAAGGGTGCGGGTTAGGTGTCTTTGTCACTTTGATGTCTTCCGCAGCCTTGGAAGTGCTATGCTTTAAAAAGTAGACTTTTGTGTAATGTTTCTGAGATAGACTGTATTAATGATTTAAATGATGTGACATTTATACCTGGTATGAAATGCAACCACAGCAAATCCTTTCGCACAAGGAAGAGTAACAGACAACAAAGCTCCACGATGTAAACTTCCACATCCATGACAAAAACCTGAGAATGAAATGAAAAGCGACAGAGATGTAATAAATTGCTGCTCCAGTAATGAATCCGTGAAGTAAAATCATCAAGCCTGTAGCAAATAATACCTTGTGATGTTTGTATCTTGTCGTTATTATTCAGTTATGTAGCTCAGGTAACCAACCAGTCCATCTGAAAAAGAACCGTTTAATCAAGTTAATTATGGACTTGGAAATTCGTGGTGAGTGAAAACGTAAGTAGGTCTACGACATTGCCAAAATGACTCCTCAAAACATAAAAGCCGACCCAAAATTCTCTTTGGTTTACCTGTGCGAAAACACATATTGAACAAGCAAAAGATATAATCCGCAGCACTTCAGGCTTAAGCTTAAGACGGAAAGGACTTCATCTCCTTTCTAGGCCGTATATGAGGTGGGTTTAACACATACTGCGTGGAGAAAATAAGGCCAACGTTTTGTAATCAGATTCATCACAAAGACATGCTGAGAAATGTAGGAGGCGGCTCTTGAGAAACCACACTTAAGAGGACTGCGTCAAAGCAATGGCTTCTTTGGAGAGATTCTCTTTAATGGTGTGTACATGAAAGAACGGGAAAAGAACAATCCCCAGATATATTGGGGGCTTATAATCCTGTATCTGGAAGCATCAGATGTTGCACTCGCACTAATTGCGGGTCGTATTGATTGTGTACCGAGTAGCACCAAGATGCAACGGCAACAGTTAACACCTTTGATGTGACCTGATGACACTTTTGATTTTATTAGCAGATCTGGACTTGTTATTCAGAGTAGCAGGTGCTGTTCGTCCCAGCTGGGATTTGCCGCGACCTGCTTGATTGCTATTTTCATCAACAAGAAATTTTCTTAATTTCAACTGCTATGTACAGAGAACCATCATGTGTGTACACAGAGAAATATTTCTGTGGGAGAAGCTGCTGTTGTGGACTTCATTCAACTGGCCAGTGATGCCAAGAAGTGTTTCTATAGTGCATGCTACACCATATTAAATAGATGGGTCAGTTTATGAAAACTGTACACCATATATATACATTACGTGGGTCACTTTATGAGAGTAGTTTGGAAGAACTCAGTGACGAAAACCTTAAAGATATGACTTATGGACCATTGTGAAACTTTATTTAATTCTGTACAAAATGACAAATATTAGATGGGCTGAATTTGGCAATAATGTCATGTTGGGTTTGGACAACAATACATTTCTTTCAATTGCAGAGTCTATTATTAAATCCAAGCAAAGTCCATTATTATGATATTGTCATCATTTAGACACAATGGCCAGAGATACTAAGCAGAACAGTAGGAAAGTTTCTTGTTCGCAAAAGCTTTGAGAATAAAGAGCAACAGCTGCAACGTCTGTAAATAAGTATGCCCTTATGATTTCATTGGATCTAGCATTTACTTTTGCAATCTCTGAAGAAATTCCCGGCTTTCATTTCACGGTAATTTCCTTTGGGGTTTTAAAACGGTTCCGAAGCTTGAAAGAACTTTTTTCAGCACTGGGACTTTAATATAATTGTGTTACGTTCCCCATTTTAGTTCTTCGAAAACATATTTCGGCATGAAAACAGTTTTCAATAAAAGTAATTTAAGAAGCGTTCATTTCATTTTAATTCATTAGCAAATTTCAAACTTATGATCACTAAAATTTCACACAAATATTTTTGTTACAACGATTTTTTTTTCATTAAGCTGCATAGTTTTTCGAAACATCTGTTGAAAATATAACGAAAGAAATTCGAAGAGTTAAGAATGGAGCTCAGTCAGAACCAGAACTTACTACAGCCAACATTTCGTTTTTTGAGATAATAGTTTGAACTTTGGGACTCGTACCACTTTTTATGTTGAAGGTGAATTTGGGAATTCAGGTTTTCCTGAAACGCATTATTGTCTAATATTACCTGGAGATTCACAGTTTATTAGGTAGTCTTGCTTGTAATGATTCAGTTAATAATCCACATATGCCTGAGGGTACTTAGTATCATCTAAGACCTCAACAGAGGCTTTGACAGCTCTGTCATAAAAATGTTCTCGCCTCAGCTTCAAAGCTGCCTCCTCACTTGACCTCTTTTGTTTACTAAAATATGGACCCTTCTCTGACGTTCTTGTACAATGTTGATGATAAACGAAATAGTTTTTGTTGCGGATACTGAATCAGATAAATGATTTCTTATCACTCATCTTCTGTGGATCTGCTCAGTCTTGTTTTTATCCTTAAGGGACGCTTGATGTTATATTCTGGTCCAAGATGTTTCCATCAACCATCCCTTGGGCTTCCGATATAATCAATAGTTTCTACTGCTGACAAACTGCAGCTGCACAATTCGCTGAATTTTCTCTCTTTAACCTGACGTTTAGGATCAATGTTCTGTTTTTATACAACAGTTTACAGTTTCCTGAATTGATTATCCCATTATATTAAGATTTATTGCTGCCAGCAGAATAAAGTTGCCTTCCATTTTGTAATTTCTAGCATTTTCCAGCCATTAAGCAAGCTTTATCAGCTTTACTTTTTTGTTCAACAAAGTAGTCTTCGTGTGAAAGAACTTGTGGTTTGTGATGAATATCCGCGGAAGGTTATCGATTGAGTATAATCAGGAGAACAGGTATTGACTGCATCACCAAACTCACCTCATCATCAAGAATTCATAAGTCAGATATTAATTGTATTTACGTTAAGGTAGAGAGTCTCTTCTAGTGCCTTTGCAGTAAGTATATAATTACCAACAACACGTAAATGTATCCCTCTACCAAACAAAACTGACTTTCCACGCAAAGTTCAGGAATGTGGAACAAAGAGAAAAGTTTTGGTTTCCTTGGGACTAAGTTGTTTTAATAATATATTTGTCTATTTGGTCTTAAAAACCAATGCTACGAATGGTCACATTGGATTTCTGCACTATTTTAATAAGTTAAAACGACAATAAAACGACAAAGATAATGGTTTATTTATGTAGTGTTATGATTAATGAAGCATTGAGTTCCGCGATGCTAGACTTGCCGATGAATCGTGTAAACGGAAATTGTACTATTTAGGTACTGAATATGAAATGAAGTGGAAAAAGTAATAATCATCAATCTTTTCAAAGAAGGAAAGGGAAGCATTCCTAGTTCAGGATGATGTTATTGAAAATGGAATTAAATTTCTGCCTTGATAGAGAAAGTTGGTTTCTCGTTTTCATGCTTACTTTGCTGGTACTTTAGAAGTTCCATGAAATATGATACAATTTCTTTCGGATTTTCCTTCATAAATAAATAATGTGCTTACGTACATTTGCTTGAAATTATGGTAAAAAATTGTGAGTTTGTCGGGTAAGTTTCAGTTCTTTTATGACATAGATCTTTTTTAGATGTAGCAGTTTTAGTGCGATTCACTTTTACTTTACTGCATATTTCATACGTGCATATTTTCCGCCATTGTGTTGCAATTCGATTCTCTTCGCCCCCAGTACAGTATAATCCCTAGAATAGTCTTAAGGTGTTTTCAGGGAACTCATCCAACAAGTAGGATAATACCAGAACAAAATTTCCTGTGTATCTATGTTTAGATGTCCCACAGCCTGATATCCACTTTAATGTATGTGAAATTCACAATCATTTCATTAATTAGGCTGTTTGAGGACAATTCTAATGGAAGGCATCCATTGTGAAAAAAGCTATGAAATGAAGTCTGAATTAAAATATATTGATTTTTAATACTGCAAGATCTGGTCCGGGGAGTTAGATCATCTTGCCTGAACTAAAAAACTTCGGACAAATGTTCATTTTTAACAACCGGAAAAATTCTTCAGCAGTCAAAGAAATTGTGTCAAGATTCTTGTAAATTATCACCTAAACTTTTGTGAAAAATTAGTAGCACAAAATTTCATAAAAGTTGTAAAATTTGTGGGTTTTTTATTTGTCTGGAGGGCTTCAGTCAATGTGCATCACGTATCAGATCAAAATTATAATGGATTATTACGTAAAAACAAATCTTATCTATATCATGCAGAGAAATTAACAATTACTGTTTGTATCAACTCTTACCTTTTGGTGCAAGAAAATGCTGTGGAAGTAAACAATGTTTCTTCACGATAGTTCCATACATCATGATAGTAATCCACATATTATATCCACTGGCAATACTCCTTCGAGAGACCTGCTTTTAAATACAACAGCTTCAACACAGATCAGAGCTGCTTTAACAGCCTGAAGCTGCCAGACCACACTTCAAATCACTTCACTTCTGCATTTGCCATTGGAGGCAATTTTATTTACTTTCACTTGGGTGCACCCTGTGTACATGTTGGCTAAATAGTCCTATGGAGAAAGGCAAAGAGCAAAGTAATGTTACATCCACGGTTTAAGTAATTTGATTGGTAAAGTATGTTTAAATAGTGTAAAGAATCCTAAATTAGATTTTAGGCATTATGGTTCTCTATGCTCTCCGTACGGAGATGTCAATACACCATGAAAAGGTCCCAAAGTTCAGTATCCGGGAAGAGATTCCTTCCTTTAGGCATTTGGTTTGTATTTCACATTTAGTGAAGAATATCAAATATTATGAATACAATCGGGTTTTCGAGATACACGTTTCTGTCAGATTATCTGACAGATCTCTACACTGGGAAGAGCAATAAAATTTTGTCAAAAATCACCCCCAGTTGGGATTGAGCCCAGGACCTCTGGATCAACACTCTAATGCTCTACTGACTGTGCTAGCCTGGTATGTGTTGGCCAGAAGATTTCTGAAGTGAGCTTTGTTTCATGTACCACTTCACATTTTGGATTTTGGTCATTTCTAGAATCAATAGAGCATGACTTTACAAAAACCATGAAGATTCAGGCTGGCAACTGAATGTTGACTTAGATCAGTTTGTAGAGCATTGGCATGATGATTTAGAGGTCATGGGTTCAATCCTGACTGGGACAATTTTTGACGAATTTTTTTTTGCTCTTCCCCATGTAGTGATCTGTCAGATAATCTGACAGAAACGCGTATCGTGAAAAACTAGAATACTTGCCATAGGCTTTGGATTCCTTGCTCAAATGTAATATTTCGGACGTTACTGAAAGCCCTGTTTGAAGACCTTTTAGCAGATAATACCCGCGGGAAGATGCCATGTTTTCTTCTTATGCTGTCTAGTTCTTATTGGTTCCATGTATCAAAACGTGTCAGAAGAATTGCCAGTTTGGTTGCTGGGTTACTAAATTCGAAAGAAGCACTAATGCATCCCAAGAACTGCTCTTGTGAATTGATCTGGAAAGGGAAATTGAGTACTGCATTCGGAGTGAATTGGTGAACCTTGATGATATTATTGAAACTCAAATAGCCACTAGTGATAAATTACTGTCCTCCCGACGTAACGTGAATACAATTTTCTATGGATTAAACCCCTGAATGTCAAGGAACTTTTTTTAGCCCAAGACGTTTCATGTATTTTGCATCTCTGTCAAATCTCCTGATACCCGTTGTGAGTTCAATGCTGAGATTTCACCAAATACAAAGCTGTGGTTGTAACAAAAACTTTTAATTTCTTTTTCAAACAGAAACATTAATCTTTAACGGACATATTTCAAGGTAAAAAGCTCATTTGTGAAATTAGTTATTTTTAATCCTGCCACCCACAATGAAATTCAGTTAATTATATAAATCATACTTCACACTTGAAACATTCATTTGTGTGGTGATATTTCAGCATTTTAAGCGTCACTTTTTCACCACAGCTGACATTTACTACAACGCGTCTTTTAGCCATTTATTTATTTCTCCTACTCAACCAAATTATACCCTGTGTCCGACAGGTGTAATTTCTGATCCAAAAAGAAGCTTGTTGTTCTCGTATATAAATGGATGGTAAGTCCTAACGTTTACAATCGATAGGTCCTTCTGCTACAAGTGCAGCTGCATGGTCATCAGTTTACCCCTTTTAACTTAATGTTGGCAAGATCAATGTCAGGTTCTCTGTACGGTGTACAGCTTTCTAAATTGATTATGTCATGTTTATGAAGATTTATGGTTGTTATTTTTATGTTTTTCCCAGAGAAAATGAATTTTCATCATCCGACAGAAATATCATTTATTTACTTTGATGGAGCATGTGATAGGATTGTCATTGTAAAATTCATCCTCCAAATCTTCAGCATTTGACTTTCATATTAACTTGAGGGAATTAAATATTCAAATGACTTGTTTTCATCAAGTAGTCCATACATTGGAGCTGCCAAAAGGCTCAGCCTTTGTGTTGTCAACCAAGTAGCTTGCACAACCCAATTCATTTTGTATTTATTGACCTTTCACATGTTATCTGCATCTATCATCTCTCCTGGGATCTCTGCAACTAAATCTGTTCATAGGGCCCATTGCCTTGAATGCTCTTGCCTGAGGTCTTTTTGAGAATGGTGGTTATACCAGGTCCAGACATTTTGTCACAGGTACATAGAAACTGGGCAGACCTAACAATCACCATTATGTGTATTCCTCGCGTGATCCCCCTTAATTGGTGATCACTTATACTTAATAGTAAGTGAATCTTTATTTGGAGTTTCCCTCCCACATCCATAAATTGGTGGGTGGTACATGACGTGAATGGAAAGGGGAAGATGTTGGACATACACATGAGACAGGATGTCTTATCTCTGCTAAACCAAAGCATCTGGAGGTCACTAAGTCTTCTTGATGTATTGGTTGCCTGGGATTCATCTGGCTTTGCCCGTAATGGTGTATTTAATTAATCACGTTGTAATCACCATATGTAAAGCTGTTTAATGCAGATCTAAAATGGTTAGTTCTTTGTAGAGAGTAAGAATTTTATCTGTTTCAATAATTATTTGTTTCAAACAAGTTCAAGGAATGGGGCTTTTTCAGCAATATTGGATTTGAATGAAATTACGTGTGCAATCTCAGACAGATGTTCGCATTGATCACAGTGAGATCTCCCAAATCACAAATAATCTCTTTAAAACATAGAGACAAAACCAAAAGAACCAGAAGTAATCTATATTATAAGTCGGATGTTAAATCTAAACAGTAAACTGACTTTACAGTGTAGTCTTTTACTTATCTAAAATACGTCTTTCTGGATATCATTTGCAAGCTGTCAAACCAAATGGAAAGTGTACATGTTTTTCTCAGATTTAACACCTAACTAGTTTCATACATATTCATGATACACAACTCACAGACTTTTTCAACATCTATTATTCATACTAATTCCAGATTAACCCACTTAT
>JBCAUG010376149.1:0-16600 GCA_038406175.1 Haplosyllis leylae
ATTGCTTGAATTATTTGTTCTTGTCATTTTAGCTCAGTGGAGGCATTGCCCCCTGAGAATACTGTGCTCAAATATGGTTTAAAACATGTGCTCAATGTTTGTGTGTGATATTCTATGTTCCTGAACCTGTATTGGGTTGGTGGGAAGAACTGGCAATAAAGAGATTAAAAGTTAAAGACATTGTTGTGGCTTATTCAGGGCACTCCTTGTTGTGAAAAGATCCAGGCCTCGTGTAGCCTGTGACATTCCGTTGTGCAATTTTAAAGGTGCCTCGAAATATGTTGTTTCTCTCTGATTCTTTTTTTGGAGGTTTGAAATAGTAGAGCCTAAAGACAAATTCTGGGGAGCAGCTGATGAGAACGGGACATGGTCTGGGATGATTGGACAACTAATCAGAAGGGTAGTTATTTTGACCTGCTCTACATATTGACAGTTCAAGTTTAAAATATATAAAATTTTACCACCATAGATGTACATTTTTATTTGAAAAAATTGAGAGAAAATTCACAAATTTGAGAGATTTTCTTGATCAGTTTATGCACCGAAATCTTGATTTTCACAAAAATATAAATGATCGGAAAACAGCTATCAGAGACTGTCCGTGATGGTTTGACGGACAGTGCATTACTCATAAAACTAAACAGTTTAATACTAGACTTCATAATCTATTTTACTGCGACTACATCACTGCATGGGACAAGAGTAATAATTTATTTTAACCTGATATTATTGCAGGAGGCAGATTTTGCCGCTGCAGCTTTCAGCATCACAAAAGACAGGTCGGGAGTTGTGGATTTTACAACTTCATTCTGGAGAGAAACTTCAACATTTATTGTACATGTACCAGTGGATAATACACTAGGTCTCTATCTGAAGCCATTCCAGGTAGAAAGCACGATAACGAAGCAATTTTTGTGTATTTCCTGAGATTATTTGAACTAATTCATTATATATAATAACTTTAAAAAAATTAAGTTCATGCTACAGTTGTTTCATAGTTGTGTCTTTCAGAATGAAACTTGGATGTTGATAGTTGCTGCTCTTATTGCTTGCACACTAATTGCTGTGCTGATGAATTACCCTGGTCTTTTCTGTAAAAAAAGAAGTTATTGCAATTCAACTAGTACAATTACCAGTGGAGGAAATTTTAATTCACTGTACATTTATGGATGTTTTGTAAACCAAGGTACCAATCCTTTACTGTGGCATAAAATTTGCGTATTTTTATTGCTCCATTTATTCTTCATAAAGCGGGACAACATATACTTTAAATATATTCCAAAGTGAAAATTTTAATTTTATTTACTTACGTGTTTGTGGGCATTCCACCCCCACGTCTCGTATTTCGTATCTTTGCACTGACATTTTGGGGGTGGGAGGGGGCAGTTCTCTGTGCAGAAAAGGTTTTTGGGGAAAAAATTCAAACCACATGAAAAACGCTTACAAGAGATATGACTGACACAAAATATGCACTTTTCAAATCTAAATGAATGAAGAAGGGTATATAATATTTTTACAAATTCACCTGGTTGTTTGAAATACAACAAGTAGAACATTGCTATAAATCATAACTTCAAGATGCACACACACACCGCAGACAATACTAAAATCATAGAATTAGCAAATGAAACAAATAAAAAAATGTCCCACCGTTTGATTCTTGACAATATGGTAAAACAACTCTGTCTTTCATGCAGGTTCTCCAGTGGTTCCGAGGAAGATTAGTTTGAGAATACTGATATCATGTTGCTGGATTGTATCTGTAACCATTGTCGGTCTCTACACGGGTAATCTTATTGCCTTTATGACGGTGCAAAAGTCAAGACTACCCATTGATAGTTTGGAAGAACTGGCCGCTAGTTCTAATTATCAAGCAGGGATAGTGTTCGGGGAGGCAACCTACAGCTTATTTCAAGTAAGTAACACAATATTTGCAGAGCAAAACTGGTTTTAATGGAAAGTCTGAGACATTATACCCAATTGTTCGGCGTGACAGTTTTCGTCTCCAGTAAAAGTTGTAGACATTGCCATGTCAGTAGGTTGTCTGACAGACATAAAACTAAAATATCCGAATAAAGCTTGCCACGAGTAAAATTCTTCACTCCTTTATATTTTAATACAATACTTTCTTCACAATACTCAAGCATATGTTTTTTCAAAATGAAGTATATAAACGTACTCTTGGTGGTGCTCATTTTGATGTAAACATATAACAATTTTAATAATAATTTTAGAGAGCAACAATCGGATTGTACAAGACCATCTGGGACAGAAACATCAATGTCAGTCCAAGAAATATTTATATCACTCAAGTTTACAGTGATATCTTTGATCGAGTGCGACAAGAGCCATTTGTTTTTATCACGGACAGCGTGCCGTTAGAGGCGAGCTGGCTAAATCCGGCATCTGTGACATAGTTCTGTCTAAAAATGAATTTTTCCCGAGTAACTTCGCATTTCCTGTTTACAAAGGGTTTCCTTACCTCCAGATGTTTAATGATAGGTACAGATTTATTTTTAGCAAAAACTAGTATTTTTCTTATTTGGAAATTGTTCACTTTTCATAGTCTTAGTCAATAGTCTTATTTACCTTATTTTCAGAATCTCAGAAATTGTTGAATCTGGGTTACTTCAGAAATGGCAAAGAAGCAATTGGCCAAGAGGGAATGGTTGTGATACATCTTTTTTTAGATCTACAATAAGTCACAAGGAAACTCACTTTTCTGACACATCAGGCGCCTACATATCCCTGACCTTTGGTCTTGTCGTTGCAACCACAACTTTTGTTATCGAGATTACATTCAAAAAGTTTACAAAATGGCAAAAACTCCATTTTTGGTGTGATTGGAAAATAAATAAATTACTCTTTAAATAAATACTTCCAGGGTTCACAAAATTATTCAAGCATCAAATCTTCACATACGGTAATATGATCTAATACCTGATATTTCTAAAGCAGATGAGACATGTGAACATTTGAGGATATCCGTTCTAAACCATGCCTCATCCAGGATTTCGTAGGCTCTGAGTGAACCCTTAAAGTCCATCTAATGATAATGAAAGGCGGAGATTCAAACTTAGACTGTCCAGTGAGCCGGAAAGCTGTGTTTTTTTGGAATACATTTTTGTTTTTTTTATCCAAAATTGCAATTGAAGTAAAATCACGTAAAGATCATTTAAATTTGTGTAACTTTCTCCTGTTTTCAAGTTTTATTGCTCTCCTGTTTCACAATATATGGTTTAACTGGGTACATAGATGTACTTCTGTGCATTAAACTGATTGTGCACTTATCAAGGTGCAGGGAAATGAACTCTATTACTTTGGTTGCAAAGACTCCACTGCTTTGATATTTATGATATTTATCGCCATGATCAAAGGAAGTGGCGGTTGTCCTCACTGAAAGTCTGCACTTCAAAGATTTTCATAGAAATTATCCCGTATTCAGAGCACATATATTTTAAATTCTGTTTGATTGATAATGGATAATATGACTTTGAAATTATGAGCAAGATTCCCGTCGCCCGAATATAGACTGCAGATGTAATTTTAAACGTGATTATGACGATGACAAGTACTTGTACTGAATGTTAGGATCTTCAATCAAAACCGAATGCAAGGTAAAAAGGATGAACATTGATGTACTGACGTTTACGTGAACCCATTACCTTTAATACCACCTCCGACACTATCTACATATCAATGCAATATTGTGTTTGTAATAAAAACCGTTTGTTTGTCATGTGAAAATATGTTCCTCAAAGCTATGTGTAACAGGTAAAAGTGTAGGATTCAAATCTTGGTTTCGAATACATTGCACACATATTTCCTCAATTTCTGGTTGTTAAAGATAAATTTTTAAAACTTAAAATCTATCTTTAGCAGAGAATTAATTTTTCATTTTTATCTAGATTTATATTTCGAATGTCCATCACAAAATACTTAAATTTGAAAACATGTTCCACAAAAGTTTTTCTACATTACCAAATTATATTTTATTTGAATATGAAGTTATATTAATCACAATCAACAGTTAGAAACAGACAATATCATGAGTTTCCGTGGAGGAATGGATCTGAAACTCTTTATTTCCTAAAGTGAAATATTCAGGAAATAAACAGTATCAGATACTTGAAGGAAGTAAATTGTATATTCCTGATCAAAACCCGTGATTTTAGGTTTTATAGGAATGAGAAAATAAATATGTATATGAAACAAAAACAAATGGCAATTGTACAGTTCGGATTCAGTTTAAAGTTCTGCCTAGTTGCCCATGCCAAAAATCAGTTCTGCCTAGCAGTCATCCATAGACACAATGAAAACATAACTAAATGAGTATTATTTAAAAAGTCCTTTGGAATGGCAATAGTATATGATATCATAGTTAAATAACTTGATAATGTGTACTATTTGGTGATAAATGTTTTCAAAATCTTACTTTTAACCAAACATTAGACAATGAACATCTTTTTTCTTCAACATTCAACACTAGTCAGTATTGAAATTATGTAGTCAGAACTATTTGGTGAATTAATAAATGAAAAACTAAATATAACATATTTTAAAATTTAACACTGGCATAATTTCCCATTGCTAAAAGCTGGGAAAAAATGTAAGAGTAAATTGTTTTTATGAAAATTAAGCAAAATATTGTCTTATACTTTGAAAAATAACTTTTTTCAAATATAACCAATGACAGTTAGTTCTTCCTTTGAGAGAATTCAACTGATTTCTTGGCAACCAGCAAATATTGAACATATTTTATACTTTAAAAATTGCATAAAATTCTGATTTTAAAATTAGGAAAAGCACAGTCTGGCTGGCCTAATTGGATAGGCACCTGACTCTAAAACCAGTGGTCTGAGTTCAACTCCTGCTTGAACCAACTTTTGTTTTTGCTGAAACCTTTTAAAACCCATTGATGTAAATTCAGGCTTAAAACTAGAGTGTTGAGCTTTATGGCGATCGTGCTTGCCATCACCATGCTCCTTGCATCGAAAACAAAACCACAGTCGATTGAATTGACAGACACCGATTTTTTGGGAATTGATATTTCTTTATTTTAACTTGAAATTTAATAGAAACAATAGATAGCTTTTTAACCTGTATTCGGTCCGTTTTTTATTTGGTTATCTCTTCATTTAAACAAGGATTAATAATCAAATAGTATTCTTTGTTGCGTTTCAAAATGGAAATTACATGTATGCCTCTTATGCTCCTAATCTTATTAATTTTAGGTTTATTGACATCTCAGGTTGGCAATTTCCACTTTATTAGATCCCCTTAATACTGTGCATTGGCAGACCTAAGGGGGGCGCCAGGCCGCGCGCCCCCTCTGGGTCCAATTTTGTTTTCATTTTCATGCAGTTTTTTTGGGGGGGATTTGCCAAAGTAGTAGGCGGGCGCCCAACCTTTGTAGTTTGCGCCCCCCCTCTGGGAAATGCTGGATCCGCCACTGCTGTGGGAAAAATATAAGTTCCATCAAAACTGATTGCATGTCTGTATCAACAAAAGCCCATTAAGTCCATATCGTTATTATTTGATTTGTACATAAAAATAGCACGTTTATTGTTTCCAAGGTTTTAATGGTTTTTTTTTTTTGCAAAGTCGTGCAGAGAAAGACTCTCTGGAAACGGTATGTATTGTGTGTAATGTTATTTTTGTCCCTACTTTTATTAGGTTCTCAGTTTCTACTGTCATTCGAGATTGTCACAAATGCACAACATTGGCAATAATGGCATTAATGCCAACTTTGTACTACAATATATTTGCATTTGCTTCTTTATTTGCACCAGATGAGGTTATCAAATGTGATATTAAATATCAGTGGGTTTTGAAGCTATGTATTTTGAAGTTGCTGTCTCCATTGATCTTGTTCATTCGTAATGGCACAGCCAAAACAAAGTTGGCAATATTGTTATTCTTGTATTGTTATTGTGGAGAGTTTATGAAATCCTTGAATGGAGCGATGGCAGATGACTCCATTGAGCTATTTATGGTAATCCACACTTCATTGTAATCATGTTAGTCAGTCTCGTTTGTTGTAGTGAGAGAATCTGGGGGAATTCTTTACTGTGAACACAAAACTACATTTGAGCAGAACCTGTCAACAAAACGGTGTAAGTTTCGGAATCAAAAGCAATCAATGACAGTAAATTACACTGTATATTCAGTTGATGGAAACCCACGCTGAATTATCACCTGTCGTGATAACTACTGTAATTTACAGTTGTATGGTATGTGATCAGTTGAAAATATCAAAGAGCTATGCTATTTTTATATTTCAGAGTATGGTAAAGTAAGTGCGACATCTTAAATTCGAACCACGTTGGTATGGATAGTTTGTCTTTTGTAACGCTTGGGAAGAGGAAAACACAAAGCTGATGGCGGGTAAGTTCACGGATACGTTTAAGGATTTCGTTGTGAAATCATATATTCACCCTGTAGGAAGATCTATCAATCCTGACTATTTTCGACGGTGTCAATCAATTCTGACTGGGTTATACAATGGTAGTCTATGAGAAAAAGATATTTGGAAGCATGGGGTAAAATTGAGGACACTTGTCAAGAAAACGATATTGCAGAAATATACTTCATAATTGATAGATCCAAACTACATTTTAGTTTTTACAATATATTTGGGGATGACTCAGATATTCACAGATTTGATCACAGGAAGTAAACAAATAGCATGTGTTTTTTGCCATTTTTGATTTTTTTGTTTTTTTACTTATTGTGGGCAAATCTGTGAATATCTGAGCCATCCCAAGACATAATGGCTGTCAGAATGTTCTCCTATAAACTAGTGTCAGGGGATATTTTATCTTTATCCAAGCAGAATACTTACTTTTTCACGCTGAGATCAAATTTTACACTTTGAGCCAGAATTTACATCAGACATGGTTTGATGATTCCAGAAAAGATTCAAGTCCAAAAAAGTGAAATGGTGTATGAAACAAACCCCAGTTAAAGGTCTGCTAAGTTACTTTGAAAACTAAAATATAGTTCAGATCTATCCATTATAAAGTGTATTTCTGCAATATTATTTAGTAGACAAATGGCCTCAATTTTGCCCCACACTTCCAAAACCCTTTTTCCCATTGACCACCACTGTAAAGCTCAGTCAGAATTTATTGACACCATTAGAATTCTAATCTATAGATGGTTGGTGTTTGATTTCGATTCCTACTGGAGGCAACTTTATTTTTTGCTGACATTTTTAAGCCCTCTTTTCAGTTTTGTACAAAAATGCCAGAAATGTCAGATTTGTGTTATTTAGGAAAAACTCAAAAAGTGCGCAGTCTTCCATAGAATTCTGTTGTCCGTCTGCGGAGGTCGGAAGCCGTAAAATGAGCAGAAAACAATGAGCACAAAGAACTAGTTGAAATGCATTGAAATCTATGTAAGGTCTGTGAAAGGGATCTAAATACATTTACATCCATATTACTTCTAATTGAATCTTAGCAAAAATTAATAACAATGTGCGGTATGCTCTTTTTGAATACTTAACTTGCCAAAAGGTATGGATTTTGTTTGGAAAAATGGTACAGGAACATGTCTTGAGACGAGAGCCAAGAAGCCCTGCAGTGTTGAATGAAGTTGCTCGGGGTTATGGGCAACACCTCTTTTATACAATTAGAAAAATCCTCACCCAAGGTAACGAGTCCAATAGCATTTTTGTGGAAGATGACTCTAGAATGAAGCTATGGGAGAGAACAAGGAAACAAGTACCAGTCAATGAGCATTCATTCTGCCATGCAGACATTGAATCTGCAAGGTGTAAAACAAGCGATTCAATTAGCCTGTTTGAGTGAAATTTCAGTGTTCTAATTCTGTAGAATTGTCCCAATGAATGCATTATTATCGAAATATGTTGCTATCTAAATGTTCACAAGGTTGGAAAAGTTAATGTATGTAAACACGTATTACAATCATCTGAATTGTATGTCAAGAAAGATGATATTATTCATAACATTTTCTCATAGGAAGTCCTGAAACACCAAACACGACTAATCTTCGGATTCTAACATCCTGTTACTGGTTTTTCACTGTAACTGTGGTAGCCGTTTATTCTGGAAACCTTATCGCCTTCATGACGGTTCACAAACGTCAAGTCCCCGTCAACAGTGCAGGGTACGACACGTGCCTAAGCACGCACAGGGCGGGCTCCGCCCACACCGTGCGTTTATTCTACTCCCACCCTACTAGCGGTGCACTCTATATATTGCAGGGTATGACACGTGCCTAAGCATGCACAGGGAGGGCTCTGCCCACACCCTAGATCCAGACCAGACCGGACCGGCCTATAGCAGCCCGGCATATACCCGTATATAGAGCGCACTGCTAGTAGGACTGGAGTAGAATAAATGCACTTACACTAACCTAAGAGTTACTCTCTTACTCTCGCAGAGAGGTACGCAGAACGCGCACCTTACAACAGTCTGGAAGATCTGGCAGCTCTCCCGCAATATCAGGCTGGAGTTATCAAAGGTGGCTCACTGCAGGAACGATTCGAAGTAAGAGGAGGACGTTCAAATGGAACTCTCTATTAAAATTCTTAATTAATCCCCATGCCTATGGTATTTAATATTCATGGCAGCATGAAAAGCAAAAGAAAAGTGTACTCCCTTAGTTTAACCACTTTGTTACCGCAATGGGTGTCACCACAACAAGCGACTACTATCAAATATATTGTATTGTTTTCTTTCTAGACTGTAGACTCAGGAAATTACAAGACAATATGGGAAAACAATATCAATATAAATCCCGCCAATTTCTTTTATGCAAGTGATATCACAAAAGCCATTTCCAGACTTCGATCCGAAAACTATGTTCACATGGGTGTGGTGATGTATCTTTCAAAAATTATGGAGGAACCTAATACCTGTGATCTTACAATTGCGGATGAGAGATTCCTTCAGTCAACGCTTGGATTTCCTGTTGGAAAGGAATTTCAGTACCTTGAAATATTCAACATAGGGTATTGTGTATTTCATTCCGAAAAGGAAATAGATATTTGTTTGTTTGAGATCAGATGTCTTTATAAATGGAGCGACTTTGAATGTTTGCATGTTGGCACGTACATGGTGTCACTGATAAACAAATCAGCTGATTTGCCACCACCTAATTGTCACAAATCAGCCAGAAAGTTTTCCAAATCGTTTGCACCCCTCATTTAATCACTAATTCAACTCACAACGAGCCAGCAAGTAATTACTGAAGTCCCCGTTGTATTTGTAGAATATCAATGCTGCATGAATCTGGTTTGCTACAGCAATGGACGAAGAAGTTTATACTAAAAGGGAGCAACTGCGACAAGGATTTGTCTAGTGTTGGACATTTTCGAACCACTTTGGAGAACACAATTGGGATTTACATTGTTCTTTTTATCGGTCTTGGTGTCTCATTCATGGTATTTGTAGCAGAACTTTTAACTAAAATTCTGATTGGACAATGCATAAGCAGTCAATGATTTTTGCATCTATGTATTCGACATACATGTAAGTGTAAAAGTTTGATTTAGTCTGGGATGAAATGAACCAGAGTCTTAGTTCCTTTTGCTTCACCAGTAAATGTAGAATAAAATTCTGATCTTTCCAGTTAACATTATTGTGTTGATGTTGGCTTATTTTGAGCACCATTCGATGTCACTGAATTTAAGCACCGTGAATGTATTATTGTCACTTGGTACAGTCTAAAACGTCTTCGAAGAAAGACCAAAATTACTAAAGCTCCAAATGTAACTAAAAGTGCACTAAGAATAAAGGGATCCATGCGATGCTCAAAGCCTAAAGTTCCATATGTAAAAAAATATGGAAATTTTCATATTTAATATCATTTAGAAGTGTTGATTGTGTCATTAGCCAACAAAATATAGGAATTAAATACTTTGTACAGCAGTACTCAATTTTGACTCTTTCAGCCGAGCCAACAAACAACCTCGGCGACAGTATGACGGCAAACCACACACTAGGCTTGCATCACGTAAGAACATCACAAACAAAAGCAATATTTTTAGTTCTACAGATTAGCAAAAGGATGATCCATTATGTAGATCTACATACAAAAAACATTCATTTGAACAGCAGAAGAGGAGACCACATCTGAAACTGACAATGCGATAAAATAGAAGATGATGTATGTTTCAAACCTGTGTCTAATAATTCCATATCTTACCATTTCCGTGCATGTGCTACCTTACTGTAAGGTGCGCGTTCTGCGTACCTCTTTACTAGAGTAATGAGAAGCAGTTGTGTAAGCGTAAGCGTATTTATTCTACTCTGGCCCTATTAGCAGTGTGCTCTATATATACGGGCACCTAACGGCTTCCTATTGGCAGGCGATGTCTGGGTCTAGGGTATGGGTGGAGCCCTCCCTGTGTGTGCTTAGGCATGTGTCGTACCCTGCATTACCGATTAGTGATCTTAGGCTGAAGTCCTTGGGAAAACACACGCCCTTTCTGTGGGGCCACCGCATGGACTTGAAAACTACTTGGTAACTTACAAAGTGTGACTTTTGTCTTTGGAATCTTTAACTGGGAAGTTCATAACCCACCCCAGGGACTGAGGTTTATGAGGTGCTTACAAAGTTGGCTGTTGTAATGGGTTGATGCATTGATTTCCATCTATTGATTTCATTTGCTCCATTTTTAGTGACATAAGTCTACTTCCTGTTTAGGAGTTCCTACACTTGATATTTGTTCGAAGGAAATTCCTGGAAGTGGGGAGAATTGGGCTTTTCAAGTCCACACACTACCTGTTTTGGTCTTCTAGTAATGTCTGCCCTGGGTTTCAACTCCAGGGTGGATCCCCTTGTGTGCTTTCTCACCTATGTGCAATAGATTCCTCAGAATCACCTCTGGTGTGACACCTGCCAACCTCTTGATGGCCAGCATGGCAGCTAGCCATGTGCCCTACATGCATTTAGCAGAGGAAGGATGCCAGGGTTTGAATGGAAAACCTCCCCCCACATTAAGCAGACACACTAACCACTCGGCCACCGCGACCGACTGAATTTAAGAAAGGTCTCTCCAAGGGAACAAAGTGGGTAAATTTTTCTTTCAGTCGCATTCGAAAGGCAGTCCTGGTCAATAATGAACAAACATAGACAATATCTTTGAAGTATACCAGTGTCTTTGTGTATTTGAAAATGGTTAATGGAGTTGTGCATCTCGAAATTAGAGATGCACATGAATCGTTATGTCATAGTGTAGATTCAAGATCAAACTGCACCATTACTGTTGCATGGAATTTCTCTTTCTATTGTTCTTTTATACTGTAGCTTTCAGTAAAGTAAACTTGCGAAAGAAACTGATTAATTTTATTTGATCAACTTACGAGCTAGAGTACCACAAATTCTTTTCCGACAGATGAAGAAGTGAATTTATGCTTCTTGTGTTCTTGCAGCAGTTCGAGAGAACATTTCGAACTATTGCAAAAGCTGCACCAGAGATTTTACAACATCAAGAATGAGTAATCATTAAGTAAACATGACAATGACAGAGTAGATCCATTTCCTTTCCCACAGAATAATATATATGCGAAAATTCCATATTCCAGACTAAGCATTTTTTAGCTTCAAGTACACCCATTTTATGGGAAAATGCCAGCTCAAACACTTGGTCAGATTAACATTATGCTTGCGTTACAGGCGTATCATATTTTATACATTTTAGTTGATGGCACGTTGTAATAATTCTTTTAGAGTCAAATAAAATGGAATTGACATGCGACTTGGGCTACACAGTGAAAAATGTCACAATTTGTGATATCTTTAGTACATACATACCGGTATATTGTGTTCACCTTATTCATGAGATTATACTGACAAATGAAGGTAAGCAATTTCACGGAGTCTTAACATTAATAGGAAATGATATAAACAATTCTGTTCTAACTTCAAAATATATTCATTAATAATATATTTATATTTTTAAAGCTGATGTTATCATCTCCTCCATTTCTGACTGTGGACTAACTTTGACAGAATTCGAGTTCAATGAAGCAACAAATCCTGAACAGTCTAGGAAAGAGAAATGGAAACACTGTGCATTTATCCAGCTTCAAACTGGTTTTAGTCCAACATCTGTGAGTATTAAATGTCTTGGCAGTACACTTTAGTATGTTAGAAAAACTAACTGAAATTAGCCATAAAGTTAGATTACAGTTACAGATGAAAAGAATGCCAACTTGTGTTGAGTATTGTGAGGAAATCTTGATCAGTCCCCTTCATGTTAAAATATTTCCATTATGATCTTTGTTGTATATCTTTCGTTCCTGGATATCAATCGTTCTGGATGTTAGTTTGATGGATTCTTTTCAGAAGCAGCATGGTGTGATCAGTACTTCACAAATGACAAGTGACTCGCTATTCATTTGTGCCTCAAAGATGGTTCACGTGAACTTCACACTATTTCTTGAGCCACCGACTCAATCAGGTACTCTTCATTAATATGAAATATTACATGATCACACATAAACAGTAAATCAGTCATTTTTAATTTGATATTCCCGATACTTAAAACGACTTTTCTAATCTTTGTGATTTTTCTTCACCCACGGCAACAAGATGAAACAACAGAAATGAATCATCTCACAAAATTTGCAGTCAAAAAGCACTTCGTAGTTACAATTATATCGGTACGAACTTGATTCAAGTTATTAGAAACAAACAAAATACAAAATGAAGACGTTTCAAAAACAAAACTGTGTCTTGGCAGATAAGTGATTTGTATCTTACTTGTAATGTTAAAGAGTAATCAAATCAGAAAATCTGGAAAGTGCAATTTGTGGAGTAATTGTTTATTACATCTAGATCCTGTTTTGGGTTACGCTTAAATTAGAAACAACTTTCGTTGAAAACTTGTAGGATGTTGATGTGTTTTTAAAATTCTTGGGATCCATAGCTAATTTTACAGTAATGACATCGCCTTTTTTTAGGATTTAATATATCAACAAAAATACGTGTCATCAAATGGTACCATCACCTACAGTGGCACGTCACTCGAAATTCTATGGACTTTGGCGGAGTTTCTCAATTTTAGGTAGGTATAGCAGGAAAATTAAACTCTGCCAGAGATGTAGTGTTTGGTGTTTATTCTTGACAAGTCCATGATGTATTTTTCAGCTACACAATAATTGAACCTTCTGACAACGAATGGGGAGCTGTAAGTGAGAATGGATCCTGGACAGGATTGATTGGACAACTTATAAGAAGGGTGAGTGACTGCGAAACCTTTAAGTTATGGCTTATTCACATTGGATGATACATCGACTCTGATGTGATTGATGATAGATTGTGTTGTTCAATCATTCAGAATTGATACCAAACCCCTTCGACATCCATTGTAACCTTCTCAGATTCGGAGACAGCAAGTGTTCATGAACGGGATCAATCAGTAGTCGCTAATGATTCTCAAAATAGAGTACACAAATTCATACAACATAGATTTCTCTTCACAGGAAGCAGATTTTGCCGCGGCCAGTCTAGCTCTAACGAAATTCCGATCAGACGTTGTCCAGTTTATGTTCCCGTTTACGGTGGAACCAGTTTCATTTATGATTAAAATCCCAAAGGAGAATAAATTGACAATTTATCTGAATCCGTTTCAGGTACGTAATTGAGTTTTCCCATAACACACAAAGTTGGCAATGTTGACATTTTTGTGTTTGCCCACATTTGAAAACATGATAGATAAATTCCTCACATCAGTTAAAATTCCAAACATCATTACAAATGTAAATTTACTTAAATTTACTCATTAGGTTCTTAACTGTTTCCAATTTATTTACATTAGAAGTTGTACAAAAATGCCCGCGTTGTCAACTTTGTGATTGGGAAAACTCGAATACATAACTCTTTAATTTGTACGCGTATGAATTTGGCTCGTAAAAAATTAGGTGAGATAGTACATGAGAACATCAATGTAATTATACAGTTCAGTATTGTATAAATATTTAACTAAGAAATGTGCACTCAAATAACCTACATTAATAATGTTTTTCAAACAGGGTGAAACATGGATACTTCTTGGAGTAACAGTTATTTTTGCTGCTTTTGCAATGAGGGTCCTGAATAACTTATCCACAAAAGTTTCCTGCAATTTCACTTCGGGATTCAATTCTCAATGCAACGGATTTTTACTGGAATGTTTAGGTTTTCTGACAAATCAAGGTACAAAAGAATATAGATATTATTTGCCTTTTCTAACAGACCGAGTAATAAGAAAGTTTCTTGCAAACTCTGCTGCCTGACGTCAACTTATTTCATGCTGCTTATATCAACAATTTTTCAAGCTCGTTTTCCTCGAATAAGGAATTTATTTGATTGTCACGATTTTCTGAGCGAAACAAAGGACCATAACCTTACCCAAGATTAATCCGAAATAAGTAAAATGTAAAAGTGAGATAATTATCAGAAATGATGAGCTGTGGATACCATCACGAATAATATGTAAACTATCAGCTCAACGGTTTTCATCTTTGCCACCAATTTTGCTTTGGTAAAATTGAATTGCATGGTTGAAGGACAATTCCCCCACAGAAAATAGAGGCGACCGAAATGTGATAAAATAAAACAAGCAAATTAATGAGTTGATGCTAACTTATTTGACATTGCCCAGTCGATAGCAAATATTGTACTTCTGGTGTGAAAGTTTTGAAACCTCTCGAACTACACAAATTGCCTCTCTCATCACGATCCAAATGAAAGCTGCATATATTACTGCCGGCATAGCTAGTACGACGGGAGGTTATGTTTACACAGGC
This sequence comes from Haplosyllis leylae, assembly GCA_038406175.1. Classification (NCBI taxonomy): domain Eukaryota; kingdom Metazoa; phylum Annelida; class Polychaeta; order Phyllodocida; family Syllidae; genus Haplosyllis; species Haplosyllis leylae. The sequence goes on from JBCAUG010376149.1 coordinate 14,763, forward strand.
GTCTGTCTGTTAATAGGGGGGTTACTCCGTCTCCATCCCATAATACTTCCGCTGGTCCCATGTCCTTTTGGAGGGGCTGGTACCACATCCCTGACCAGGTCAGGACAGGACAGGACAGGACAGGACAGGGGGCACCTGCTACCCCTTGCAGGGATGAGGAACCCCGCCCCTAGGATGGGGTCCCCCCTCCCCAAGATAGGACTGCAGAGCGAGTACCGGCTACGCGGCGGGCGGTATACCTCTTGTCATCACGCAGGGGGACTTTCTTGTTGAAAAACTACATATGACTTCTACATGTTGGTAACTTTCTTCCTCTTTCAGGTAGTCCACAACCTCCACGAAAAGCAGCTCCGAGGATTTTTGTATTTTGCTACTGCGTCTTTTCCTTGGTAATAATCGCTCTGTATACTGGAAATTTAATTGCTTCCATGACAGTAAAGAAAACCAAATTACCTGTAAATAGTCTGAAAGAACTGATCGAAAGGCATGAGTATCAAGCTGGAATTACTGGAGGTACTTCGACAACAGATACATTCAGGGTAATTTTTTTAAATATTATGCACGAAATAGACTGTGCCTATACTGTTTTCTAACAGTCTCCTGACAAGAATTTTCAAATCGTTCTATTCCGGGCTGGGTGGATAACCAGCAGCGACATTTATCTTTTTTGAACTCAGTTTCAATATCACATTTTCCTGGGGTGTAAAGCAAGGGTGACACTCCTAACATAGCTGAGTTCTTGAAGTGGCAAATTGTTCTCTTGATTTTAATTTAATCCACCCCAGTCAAGATCTCACTTGATCTCAGAATAAAGATAAGAGGATAGGATTAAGAGACTGTCTTATTTTGTTTGGACTTTTCACATGAATTGCTTTGTATGTGACCAGGAATCTCACAATACAGTATACAATGAAGTGTGGAAGAAAAAAATTGCAATTAATCCCTCGAATATCTTTGATGGTTACAATTACCAAGGATTCCTGCCAGCGCTGGAAAGAGTGCGGAATGAGAACTTTATCTTCATAGCAGAGGATACGCATCTGAAAATCTTTCTGGACAAGGCAAAGGCTTGTGATGTGACTCGTTCTTCAGAAAAATTCCTCTATGGTTACCTTGGGTTTGCTGCTCAGAACGATTTTCCGTATATTGAGATGTTTAACAAGGGGTAACTATTTTCTCTACAAATTGTAGAACTTAGAACTGTAATAAATCCATTTTACCACATTTTGCAAAAGCGAATTTGCAATGTATATATATGTGGCGCCGCTGTAAAAGGCGGCCCCTCTTTTGTATGCCAGCCTGGATAGGGGAACGGCAGCCTCTGCCAGAGAGGCTCCATTTCCGGATAGCAAGTGCCTTCTTTGAAGGTGGCAGGCCTTCCCTTAAGGAGAGCAAGCTCTCTTTTGCATAGGCGGGGGCCTTACAGGTACTTTGGGGGCATTCTGGATCTGATCCAGAATGCCTATCGTATGGACATTGCGGTCCTTATGGGACGCCTCCGGTACGTCACTGATGTCATGGTTGCCGGGGTGCCCTGGACCAATGAAAGGCTCTCCCACCCTAATGTCATGCACGCTTCACGTGATCAGGGCGCGCCTAGCCAATAGGGGACTCTCGCATTGACGAGCCCGGAACATTCCATTGTACCTGTCTATTATGATGTCACACCTCATATAAAAGCAGGCGCGACTCTGAACTCTGGGCACTTGGCACCTATCTCTGGCAGCAGACGCATCTCAGCTCTGCTGTCTGAGACACAAGGCTGGTAGACAAAAGGCTCTCCTCACAGGTTTGCGGCTGCTTCAACTGAAGTTGCTGTTTTTGTTGTTCTTTCTTGC
>JBCAUG010376260.1:0-16600 GCA_038406175.1 Haplosyllis leylae
TAGGGATATGTTGTCCAAAAGGAGCACACAGGGTGCCTCTCAATAAGTACTCCAACACTCTCTCCCTTCCCCCTTATTAATTTCTATGTCTGTCTAACGCCCCCCCTCACTCTATGTCCCCACCCCCTGTATATGTCAAGCCACAAAGGTGTGGAGGAACACCTTGTGGCCTTCTACCTTACACAAGCCTCTCCTCACGTAGGAGAGGCGGGCAGCTTCGGCTAAAAGTCGCTAAACTACAAACCTCCTACCATAAGATGATGGTGGGTACATGGGTCCGGCAGCAGCTTGATCACCGAGTAAATGCATTGAAGTCAATGACAAGGGGGCTGCAGCTCCAATTGAAGTGGCTGCCCAATCTGCGTGAGAGCCTTAAGTCTCTGTGACCGTGAATACCAGCAACCAATGCTTATGTGTCAATTGCCAGTGTACAAGTGCACTTGGGGCAAAGTCACGCTAGCTTTTATACTAGGCGTGACATCATAATGTAAGGTGCAAAAGAATGTTACGGGCTTACGAGCGGACTCGCATCCCATTGGCCAAGCACACCCCAATCATGTGAAGCACATGTGATGTAAGTGGCAGGAAAGCCACTCATTAGTCAGGCGCACCCTGGCAACTGTGACGTGGATGATGCAAGGAATGCATCCCGTAAGGATTGCAATGCTCATATGAGGAGCATTCTGGATGTAGATCCAGAAGGCTCCAATAGAGTCATGTAGACTCCCAAGCACCAGAAAAGCCTATCTTGTTACAAGAGAGGACTTGCCTCAAGAGAGGCGCTTGCTGCATGGGGTAAGGGATCTCCACAGGGAGACTCGCCTGAAAGCACTCACGGCCGACAGAAATCAAGGGGGCCCGCCTTTCGGCGGCACCAAATATATGTTCCCAATACTAATCCATGTGTCTTCCTTTGCCCACACTCCATGTCCACCATTCCCACTACCACTGTCACCTTAATCCCCACTTATGTCCACACCTCAGATTTTTGTTTTGCGAACGTTTGAGGTGAGATTTGAAAGTGTTACAAATCTGTTAAGCTAAACATGGCCTATTCAAATCCAAAAAGAAATTCATAAAATGTGCTTCAAGCTGTTGTGATGACTTTCATCAAAATTGATCTCATTACCTTTGAATCGTCTCATGCTAATTTTAATTTTTCATCAAACCTACTCAAAGTTCAGCTGTTTTTAATATGGTTCTATTTGTGTTAAAACCATGGTTTTATTCACCCTTTTGATGTAGGGTTTGGTTGAATGAGGTGGAGGTCGAAGCCCAGGATGAGAGCGAGAGACAAAACCAGGAGATGACTCGGTGCCAAGATTGGGTCAATTACATTGACATAAATTTTGGGCTGTTCCTGTTGGCTGCCTTCCTTGTGCAGAAGTATGTCGTACAGAACATGAGGCTGGAAAGGTAAGGCTCAGTTTCCTGAGATGAACTTACTGCGATGAGTAAAGTTTGTATGGGGTATTCGGAACAGGGGAGAAAGGGTTCAATGCTTTCCAATTCACAGAATTTTTTGGACCAAATCACAAATAAGCGGCCTGGGACACCCCCATGTGAATTTGGACAAATCCTGGATCCGGTTTTGATTTGGTTTCAGAACGGAAAGGGAGTACATGTGGAGCTACTTGGGACGTTGGCACATTGCAGCGTTCCTTAAGACGCTCTGGCTGATCGTCACCTTGGTAACACAAAAGTCGGATCTGTACCGCGTCTTGCAGACACTGAGCGCCAGGTTCTTCAAGTCGACGGAGCGTCCCTTCAACATCATCGCCCTCTACATGTTGATGACGTCATACATGCTACTTCCGGTGGTCATCGACATCCTGTCTTACTACACGTTTCCTGAGAGCTACCGATATGGAATATGCTTCGAGCAAGTGAAGATGTCACCGCTGTGGATTGTGGTAGTCATCTTTTACCTGTACATTGTGGTGGCCTCTGGTTTCATGCTTTGCGTGCGTTGGTTTAGGGGTACAAACCTGAGCACCGTTACTATTGGAAACAGACAACAAATAAATGATGACGAACCTGCTTTACTAAGCGACGACGAAAATGAGACCACAGAGTCGTCTTATGAAAAGACAGATGACAAGGACAACAACAAAGGCAATAGTAACCATGGCAACATTAAAAATCAAAATGTAAAATCATCAGGCGGGATTAAAACCGTTGACGAGGGTGTGGGATATGATCAAGATAAAAAAGAGATGGAAAAAGAAGTGCGAATCATTGAAAGACAAAAGAAAAGAGAAAAGCAAAGGATGCTGTTTATGGTAGTGGTCCAGCCACTGTTGCTATGGTTATGGGTTGTTGTTGTTTTCCATAGTAACGGGGGATTCTCGTTCAGTACCAATGTTGACTACGGTAGCATGATGTTGCTGTGGAGTGTTGTTGCCGTTTGTTACAGCATCGTGACGGCGTGCTTCAGCATCTCTCAGCGCAGAGACGAATAGACAGACAGACGGACAGACAGACAGACAGAAATGCGAACATAGACATGATTAGCTGCTCTATCTTGTGCACCTTTCAAAATTTGAGTTAATTATCCTCCTAGATAGGCAAAACACCCAAAATACACTCTGAACTTCAAATCCGATATCATTAACCATCCCTTGGATGGTTAACAAGAAAAGAGCCAACGGTAACCAAGGGTGCATCTTCCACCCTCTATCATCTACCCAATAAGGGCAAATAAAAACATCTGAACTATACCAAAATCTTCAAATCCCTATTGCCCCATTGTTTAATGTGACATTTAGTGGTTGTGTTTATTGTCATAAAAGGGGAACTACTAGTGTTCAGTGGAAATTTGAGAGGGCCTCACTGGGGTTTAATGTAAATTGTATAGAGGACACTTCTGGTATTTAATACATAACACAGGGCACTGTTTTTGTTTAATGTTTATCATAGGGTGCCCTCTGGTGATCTATGTACATTACAGAGGACAATATCCATAGTTTATGTGTTGTATCAAAGAGGGCACCATTTGTAGTTTATGTATCTATCATATTGTACATGGCTTTGATCATAGAGGGCACTACTCATGGTTTATAGTCTATCATAGAGGGCACCGCTTAGGTAAATTCTGTGCGGGTATATATCCTTATCTTTGTACATACATGACTAAATGTAAATTATTCTGCATTAATTACTGTTGGATTGCAGTGCCACCTATTGTTGATTGATTGCAGACTCTCTAATATCATAGATTTGCTTGTGATATGATACCTCATTGTGATACTTATTCATATTTCTCATTACCTTTTGAATTTACATTCTTGAATTTGATTTTGACAAAAATGCCCACCTTTTCACTGGAAAACTCAATTGTTTCTAAAATGACAAGTTCTTAATTGTCCATAATGTTGTGTTAAATATGAAGAATTGTGATCAATCCGCTTTGCTTCTGTGATATAATAGATCTGTAAGTAGGTTTCACAGTAATCTCTTGGCACAAATAACTGCGGACATTATTTATTTTGCAGTGTTCATGTTTGTTGTTTTACGTTTAAAATAAAAAAGTCTTTGTGAACATGTGAAACCAATGATCCACAATGATATCAATGTGTGAGCCTCTTCTTTCGGAAATAAACTATTTTTCCAGCAGAACTGTTTGAGTTTTTTCTATTTTGAATAAGAAAATTCATCGAATTCAACTAATTAGATGACAAAAAATTGTAATATTAAAAAAAGGTTTCTATGAGCTTTGAACCCCCAAACTACTGATCAGCAGTCAGGCATACTACCAAAGAAGCAGGCTGTGAGAGACATAGAAAAGCTTTCACTGTCCTACAGTCATGGTTGACTGAATTCAGCTAATTCATTTAATCTAATGAATCTGACAGAAAATAGAAAAAACGCAATTGTTTCTGATTGACGTTAGATTTTGGAGATTCTGTGGTCATTACCGACAAAGATGTAAATTTGAAACGTAAACTTGATTTGATATGCTTTTTAAAAGGTACGGATTTGACAAGAAGTTCTGAACTACGGTTTGCTCTGCCTTAGCTTGAGCTACTTTTGTTTTAATGAAAGGAAAGAGAAGAAAAACAGTTCAGCGTTGAGGAAAGCTTGCGATGAGGATATGGACTGTAGTTTGTGAAGACCATTCACCAACGGCAACGACGTTTTCTTCATGTTTTTGTTGCTAATCGAGTTTTTCCTCAAAGAAGTCACATTCTGTAGATTCTATAGAAACTGATAATTCACTGGAGCATAAATTGGGGTCAATTTAATGACTCTTTCTGCTACCTGTGTCTCCCTGGCACAGTAGTAGCATTTCTGTCTCTCACACAAGGGATAGTAGGTTCGAATATCATTTTAGAAAAATATTTGACAAATTCTGTACATTCTACGGAAAGAAAAAATTTGAATGATAATAGAATGCTCCCGAAATCTCATTTATATTTAGTTCTGATTTCATTGAATTTGAGAATTTCTGTTTAATCATCCAATGGCATACTTTGAACCATTGGCAGATTTTTGTACATTGTCAAATTTGGAAACAAAACAGACAAAAATAACCACTATGAATTCAAATTCGCAGATAAAAAGTATTTTATGTCAAGAGTAATTACTGGCTGGTTAGTGATTGAAAGGTTGGGTCCGTGGTATTTGGGGAATTACCTTAGCAGTTTTATGATAAGTAGGCTGCACTCACTGTTGAGAATTTGCTTGCACAGAAAAAATAAGGACGTGCCTGTCTTCTGTGATTTTTCACGACGTCGCATTACGTACTTTGATGAGGAATAAAGAAACGATGACGACAACGAATTCTTTGCACATTTTTACGTTTTATTTATAAAATATAACTTTGTTCATAACAAAAATGGCGGCGGTAGTGGCAGTATCATAAACTTAGGGAACGATAAATAATCTTCATTCATTATTTGTCATTTTTCAGTAATTAAAACCATGGTTTGTTATTTGTGATAAAACCATGGTTTTATTGTCATCATGTAGGTCATGATTTTATTCTGTGGAGAGAGTTTAAAAATACAACCCTGACTATGTGGAGAAAATTTAAGACCTGCGGATTCAGAAAGAAACACAGAAAAAGAATTTGCACAAAATTAAATTCATACAGTATTTGTAGTGTTGGACTTAAAACCAGAGAAATTAGTTTGTTTATTGGGAAATACTGCCCTTCATACATATCTTGTCTAAAGTAAGTATCGCTACAAGCACCACTGTTTAAAATAATAATAATAAACCTCAACAAAAATCACCTCAAAAGACCATCTGTTTCATATTATGACTACTCCCTAATTAACCAACAACACTTTGTAAAACCATAGTCTTATTTTAACATCCGGTCACTTGAAGCTCTTCACAATATGACAAAAATAGTTGAAACATGTTATCAGTACTTTTCTTCTATTGACATGGATAAATATACATTAGTAGTTACTATGGTAACTGCGGTTATAAGTTGTTGTTGAATGAACACATACTTTGTCATTTATTTTTCCAACAAAATAGGAAAAAAACGATGCATTTTATTCTGTATCCTCACATCTCTAACAAACGACATCACGTGTACCACGCAGTCGACTATCTCCTCACACTTTCGAGTTTTTCACAATAAGATCAAATTGGACATTTTAAGACAGAATTTACACCAGACATGCTTTAATGACTTTTCAAAATGTGAAATGGTGCATGAAACAAACTTCAGTTTAAGGTCTGCCAAGTAGCACATGCCTCTCTGGCCTATTTGGATACGCATTCAACCTTGGATCCAGTGATGGTCAGTGCTGTGAGTTCAATTCCCAGTAGAGGCAACTTTTTGCTGAAATTGTTTGAATCTCCTGTAAATTCAGGCTTAGAATGTAAATGTGATCTTATCATGAAAAACTCGATTCCTTCATAAGAAGCGACGGAGGTCGACTATTTATACCTTTCACACGCAAACGTTAACGTAACTCAGTCGACTATTTATCCTCACAGACGACGACAACATGGCAAGAGAGAGAAAAACAAAGCTCGTAGATTTAATGTCCACAGTTTTCATACAGGTTTTTACCGACCGCGTACGTAGTACGACGGGAAGGTAATGTTTTCACAGGCAGTTGTCTGTTCACGGGAGGGGGGGTACTCAGATCATACACATAGCCAGGGGGGTCTGTCCAGGGGGATCTGCCTGCGGAGTGGGGATACTCAGATCATACACATAGCCAGGGGGGTACCCCAGCTGGGGGAGTACTCAGCCAGGGTACCCCCCACCAGCTGAGTTGGGGTTTCCTCCCCCATTATAGGACAGCAGAGCGAGCCGTTGCTACGCAGTGGGCGGTGTGCCTCTTGCATTCACGCAGGACTTTCTTGTTACACAATAATTTTTTAACCATTATAGAGATTGAAGCTTTAATCAGGTACAGGAATTCGTTTCGGGAGGGGGGGGGGCATAAAATTAACTTTTTTACAAGTTCAACAGAAAAAAATCCTAACTGTCCTGAATAATTTAAACCGTGGAAAAAGTTTAAGACCGATAGATCCAGATCTGTTCATTTGTGCGTGACACCTTGTTTTGATTTGTTTGGATTGAAAAATAAGTGCACAAAAACAAGTTTCATAGTGAACACAAAAAGTTGAAAAGAATGGTTCATAATGAACACAAAAATTTGAACAGAATATTCGTCAGTTCTGTTTTCATTGTTAGGGTAGGGTCACACTGAATGCAAGCGAATTTTCGTGTTTGCTTTTTCCGGTGTGAATGGTCCATTAAAGCTTTAACTATATTCCTAAACAAACAGGAATACTTGGAGGAATTCACTAAGAATAAATAGGAGGAATTTACCTTTTTTTCACAAACAGCATAATTTTACATCCCTTACATCTGTAACATTATTAAGCACTTTTGGTAAGTAAAATATTCCTTAATTTTCATTAAGTTTTATCAGTAAGTTAACTTTACACATTCGGCAGTCGCATCCGTCACATTTTACAAGACAAAAGGTCAAAGGTCAAAGTATTACATGATTTCACAGTTCAGAAATACTTAATACTCAACATATATTTATTACATTAATTACTTCATTAAAATGTTAAATTTAATAATAAAATAACTTTGGCGCATTTTGTTGACTTCATTTTGTGACGTCACTGCATCCTAAAATTTGGGCATGCGCTGCGCAAATGCAGAAAGTCCTCAATTTGAGGCTTTACTGAAAACTTGTTGCACTGATTTGTTTTGATCCACGGAGAACAAATTTGTTTCTTCTTTTTTTTAAATGCATGGTATTCATGACATTTTGCTTCTAATTCCTGCCCCTCACTCTGCACTTCACTTGTCCATTTACTTGGTTTTAATTCTGGCCCGCATGATCCTGCGTTTCGCGAAGAGCACTTCCCGTGAGGGGCCACGCACCATTACGCGTCTCTCCGGCGTCGGACTCCGGTTCCGGTCACGTGGTACTGATGGCGCGTCTAGTATCCTTCCGCGGCGTGCGGAGTAGGCACTTTCTTGCGGAAGTGGCAGGAGCTGTGATGGGGCCAGAGCGACGAACGGCGAGACTAGAGATGGCACCATGGTCAGTGCGGAGGCGGAGGTGGTGGTCGTGCCACCTACACTAGGGCATCTATCATCACTTTGACTGCTGCCACCTGATGACTTTATGCACAAACTATTCTTGTTCTGATCCACGTCATTGGTAACGCTATCTGGTGGCAGTCTACTGTGACTACCACTAGAGGGACTGCTGTCATCCTCATCACGTGACTGTCTATCTGTTGAAAGGTCAATGACCCCGTCCTCAAGGTCAGACATGGAGGTTACTGCGATGGTGCAGTCTGCCATGCTTTTTTGTCTGTAGCTATCAACTCTACAATGCGCTTGCGCAGTACACTGTCCATTGCTGCCATCTAGTGGTGATCCCGTCTGGCAACAGGCGCACTTGATGGCGTCTCTGGGACTGGCGCCGTTTCGACTAGAAGGGCTGACGTAGGCGGGTTCCGCACAGGGTTCGTGGCCTGTGGCAGTGCACTCTGTTTTGATGGGTTTGATGTCTATGACCCTCCCTGGAGTGACATCCCTCTGGTGGTGGTGAACTGAACTAGTGGTGGTTGTGCTGTTGGTAGTGGTGCTGCTGGTGAGACCTTGTGACGGAGCCTTCTTATACATGTTGAGGATGGTGCTGACATCTTTGTCGGTTTTGACTGGCAGGACAATGGGTATGGGTAGTGGGAAAGGTATGGGTACCGGATACGGTACCATAAGGGTGGCTGGGGGTACCAGTCCGTTGGCGGCCGCTACAGACGGGGGAGGGAGGATTCCTGCAGGAGGTATTCCAGGACCTGGGGGCGGGAACGGACCGAATGGGGTGAGGGAAGGAAGGTACCCCGGGGGTATGCCCAGCCGGGGACCGCCGAACGCGGTGTGAGGCTGGTGTGGCAGGGGTGGTGCCGTTGAAACTGGCGGAGGTGGTGGGGGATTGGCTGTGGTGCTGGACCGCCTAGGGGTGGTAGCGGTCGCTGGTGGCTGGGTGGGTCCTCTCGATGATGAAGGCGGTGACTCTGGGGTAGCCGCAACCCGTCCACGCCCAACCACCGCCGCCTCAGCGGGACTCACCAGCCCGGCGCTGCTCGGGGTGTGGGGCGACGGGATCAGCAACCCGGGCGGAATTCCACCTGGTAACCCTAGTAACTGTGGGTACAGTAAATGATGTGGTAGTAACCCACTGGGTCCCAGGGCGCCCATGAAAGGCAGGGCGGGTAGGCCTGGGTGTTGGCCGTTTGCGATGGTTGGTGGCGTGTGTGAACTACCTCCACTAGAGGGCGTTGATGACAGCGCCGATATTGATCCTGGACTTGGCGCTACTGATAGTGGAGTCGATAGTGAATCACGTGACTTGAGACGCTTCATCTTATCTATTGCGTTGGTAAGATTACCAGTATTGTTACTCATTCCTCCCGCGGCACCAGATGTCACTGATGTCTCTAGCTTGATTCTTTTAGCGGGAGATGGATGACCTCTGGTGCTGCCCCCGTGTGTTGATTTTCCGTCTAGACTGGCGGAACTGGTTGAACGTCGCGAATCACTCAGTGATGAAGATTGACTTTTTACTCCACTCTGGAAATAGGTTATAACACATTGAAATGTACATGTCTAATTGGTGGCTCATAAGACCTACCCGGTTAATGGGTTCTTTTTGGGTCACTTGTGAGAATTGTAAGCATACATGAACATTGCAAATATTTCAATGTACTGGCGGATCCGACCAAGCGGTCGGATCACGCGGATGGTGATTGACAGGGCTCTAATATTCAATCAAAATTCATGGCACTCCCCTAACCCCATTGCTGCACTTATGATTATACGAACCTTGATGTTGAGATCCAGAGGTGCCTGCGTAGTCTCAGACGTGGACAATTCCCTTTTGGTACCGGTACCGGTTGCTTTCTCTCCGTCGGCTGCGGACTGGGCGTTTTCTTGCAGCCAGAGTTCCGGTGTGATAAGGATCTTATTGGTGGACGGAGGCTGTAAAATGTACCAATCAGATGTTAAATTTGACAAAAAATTCTTCTGATACTGAAAATTAAAAACTTGACAACACAACAGTAGTTTCACACTTGACAAAGGCATCATTTGAACAAACTGCTCGCCTCACCCTTCGGTCTTAATCCGCATGACTCCATGCTGTCTTGGTTTATTCCGAATGGAAGAACCAAACACGTGTTCAAACATGGATATTGGTAGAGTAAAAATGCTTACTTTTGGCAGAACTCCAGCTTCTACTTGTGACTGGATACTCTGGAGGTGTTCCTGCGTCTCCTTGCAGAAGATGTTCATCTTGTACTGACTCAGACACTTGTCACTACAGAACTGTAGCTGCTGCTCCCCATCCTACAGGAGGAAAGTTAAACATTAACAGAACTGTAGCTGTTGCTCCCCATCCTACAGGAGGAAAGTTAAACATTAACAGAACCGTAACTGCTGCTCCCCATCCTACAGGAGGAAAGTTAAATATTAACAGAACTGTAGCTGCTGCTCCCAATCCTACAGGAGGAAAGTTAAACATTAACAGAACTGTAGCTGCTGCTCCCAATCCTACAGGAGGAAAGTTAAACATTAACAGAACTGTAGCTGCTGCTCACCATCAGGAAGAAATAAACAAACGAGCTGATACCCTGGTATTCCAGTGAGGTGGCACTGCTCTGTCAGCTGCAAAATGAGTTTTATGCCCCCCCCCCCTCCCTTCCCTGACTCACTCTCTCCCCATCCCTAATTTCTGTCAGATGCCATCTGAGGATAAAATATATATTTTATACCTCCTCCAGAGCTCACCCCACCCCTCTGAATTGACCCAGGGGGCTGGGGTGAGTGAGCTGGAGGATTGGGTGTAAAATTCTTTCTGCAGCTCAGAATTCTCTGACAATCAGTTCAGGCAATAATAGGCGGCACCACCCATAATAGGTGCCGCCTCAATTAAGATGCAAATTAAGACCCAAGGATGCCATCATCTTAAATTTCAAACACATGGTATCCAGTAGCCCCAAAATGGTAGGTAGGGAATTGCAACAATACATTCAGGATTTTCCTAAGGGGGCCAATTTTTCCGAAAAAGCTAATGAATTAGAAATAATGCCCATGGACAACAAAATTCTTTACGCTTTTTTCTCAAACACAGATTTAGACAAAATTGTCAAATTTGAATTATTCTACTTGCATTCTGGAGTTCTGTGTTCAGTGCACCCTCGATCCAATGGGAATTTGGTAAGAATTTATACAAGAGGACACAGACAGACAGACAGACACACTGTTCATGTACCTGGAAGTCGACGTAGTTGACGGTGTGTCTGACGTGTTTGCACCAGTCGCAGACCTTGTTCTTCTTGAAGCTGGCGTGCCTGCACTGCGTGAAACAGTACTCGCTGCAGAACGCCTTGGTTAGGGTCGGGGTCTTCAGGGTGAACAGCTTGGGTCCCGCCTTCTGACACCACGCGCAGATGATGTACGTCGAACCGGAATTAGTGGTACCGGAAACGGAAGCGTCGGGAGACGGAGATGTGTTGCCATCTGTGAAACACAAAAACAAAACTGTGATTAAATATACGTATCAAGGAGTGTTAATTCAACTTACACTAGAACCACCCTTAACTAATGCGCATTCACGCATTTCTCATCCACCTTCCAAAACACTAGAACCACCCTTAACTAATGCGCATTCACGCATTTCTCATCCATCTTCCAAAACAAGAGACTCAAAAACTGACGGTCAACCACATAGGTATTATACAGTATAACAGTCATTGACATTGGTTCTAATAAGCCACAGATAAAGTATCTAAATACCAGAAAATTGCCGGAGTCAAACTCCACAGAAAATTGTCTAATAGTTTCATTCCGTGTCGTCAAGGTTGTTCCTCCTTTTCAGACAACTCAACTGAAAACTGAAGACATCTCATCGGTTTTCGAGTCACGCCCCTCGGAGGTTTATTTGTGTAACACGAGGAGTGGGACGTCCCCGTATCATGTAACCTTATCACTCCACCTGTGTAATCTTCTATTCATCCGCGTCACCTCCAGCGTCTCAACTCAGACGCCAATGGGGATTACTGCCTAAGACAGTAATATGAAACATCTAAATAAACCAGGGCTGTTCACAAGTACTCTCTAACTAACCGAGGGCTATTAAAAAACCAAGGTTGATCACATATAATCTCCCAATAAACCAGTGTCAGTGGCGGATCCAGGATTTCCCAGGGGAGGGTGCCAACACCCCAACCTATTATTTGGCCAAATTTTCCCCGAAAACTGCATGAAAATGAAAGAAGTTGAACACGGAGAGCGGGGGGGGGCGTCCCTGGCGCTTTAACCTCCAAATAAAGCAGGACTGTTCACAGATAATTTCAAAACTAAAACCTGGGCTGTTCACAAACATGTCAGCATAAAGAATTTGTCCAGTCGAGAAAATGAAATTGCCCGAACAACCCTCCTGTGTAAAGAAAGACTTTTTGGCCAGAAAAACATACCAAAACAGTCAGACAGCTGTCAGAATCTCAGATTATGGTAATTATTGACACTTGACACCGACATTTGACACCAACATTACAGTTACGTAGTTGTCTCCATTCTTAAGGTTGATGTTATGTTAAATTTTATTCCAAAAGTAATTTTTTTTCAAATTTGAAAAGGATTCCCAGAAAAAAAACTTTTGAGTTTCAAATATCGTTCTTAAGGTACATCTCTCCATTTAAATTAAAAAAGTTTAAAATCTTTCTTGTGTCTATTTTAAATCTTTTATCTAAAAAGGCAAAGGAAATTAACATCTTGTATCCTTTGAGAAAGAAAGTGAAAAAGAATTGAAGGGATAATAAGAGTTTTCACTTTTAGAGCTCTTCAAAAAAGAAAGTAAGTTTAGCTTTAAATTTAATGAAACACTCACAACAAACACAATATTTTTCTTTTAGACAGGAAAACACACAAAAATGAAAGGAAAAGAAGGAATTCTGTTAAATTTGATCTTAACAAGAATAAGATGTATCCAGACATGAACTTTAACAAATTACACCTCCATAGCTTCGTGCGAGCAGATGTATGTATGCTAATTGCCATGGAAACACAATAGTCAACTAAGTTCTAATGTTACGTCATTATGCAAAGTCAACGCTATCATTGTTACCAGTCTGCGTAAGAAAAAAGCGCAAGTTCTGTGTGTGGCGCGGGTAATGTACGCTGAGCACACAGAACCTTATCCCTTTTACATTACTTTGATACCACAAGAAGAAAGTTTCAATTAATTTGAGTAAAGAGTATCTTGTTACTATGGCAACAATCAAACAATGGTATCTGTGTGGAGCATTGTATGTCTACCAATGCCGTGTTGCGTATGTGTAGTTTTACCAAAGCTATTCGCTGTTGTTTTTTTTTCTTTTTTGTAATTTGAAGTATGCATTTCAGGCTTTTCAAAGTTAAGCCTATACCCTTTGAATATCTACGTTTCCTAAGATGTCTTCGCATTGGTATTGTATTCGAACCTACGGAAAAATTATAGCATTGTGATTCTGTCTAAAGTTTAGAAAAGAAACTTTTGAATTTTCAATGAAGATTCTTTTAGCTTATCGTTTTTAAAAACGTTTGAAACCGGATAGATTTTCTTCCACACGAAATGTATCCATAAACCGTTTCACGAAACCAACCTTCGGAGAAGTGTTATTGTTGTTTCAGTTGCGCGACAACGAAATTTCACAGTTTGGCAACAAATTTTACAGTCTCAATAATTGACGACAAGGACACATCATCTCATGTGTCACGCGACAGTCACACGACGCAATGTCAGTAAGTATTTTGTTGCTAATCACACAATTACTCTTTTTCTTGTTCCTAACTATTCACATGCATAGTGTTTCCACCTTCCCCTCCACAGGACCAATCAAGGACCAATTAGGAAGGATGACCTGTTCTTCCCCTAGAAGGACCAAACAAGAAGGACTAGTGGAGGAACCAATGAGGAAGGATGACCCTGCCCCTTCTCAGCTGTGTCTGGTCTAAAATTATCAGGAAATCTGGAATAAGGACGGGGAGGGGGATGTGGTCAGTGTGGCCTCGTAATGTTTACGGGAGGCTGTCTAGGATTGGATTCGAGGCATGGGATAGTGGTGATTTTGGAGTGTGCGGAACAGTGAAAGACTCACTTTAGGATGTTGCCTCTTTTTTCGAAGATCTTTAATGAATTCGGACTTTGGAGAAATCCATAAAGATCAATAAAAAAATGTGTGCAATATTATGTTAATTACCGACCGCGTACGTAGTACGAGGGAAGGTTATGTTTTCACAGACACAGGTGTTTGTCTGTCTACAGGGGGGGGGGTACCAGATCATACACATAGCCAGGGTGGTCTGTGAGGATCTGGCCAAGGGGGAGGGATTCAGGTCCACAGCCAGGGGGTGGGGTGGGGTTACTCAGTCCCACAGCAGGGGGGGTACTCAGGTCCACAGCTGGGAGGTACTCAGTGGGGGGAGTACTCAGCCAGGGGATACTCAGCCCAGGTACCCCTGAGCTGAGTAACCCCCCCCCCCCCCATCAGGATAGGACAACACAAGCGAGTACTTGCCACGCGGCGGTCGGTATGCCTCTTGCGTTCACGCAGGACTTACTTGTAACTACTGTATAATCTGAAATTATGCCATAGGTGAGCAACACATAATTAACACGAAAGGTAACTCACGTGTGTTTGTACAATCCATATCCCCTTTCAAAGCAAGTGACCCACCCCCAAAACAAAAACAAAAAACACCACAAAAACCCAGACCGTCAACCACACAGGTAGCTTCAACGGGCAGCCATCGATTGTTACCTGACCGTCTGCGTTGACCGTCCGCCGCTAAGTACAACCTCTTGATTCGTCTAATTGCAAAAGGGACCAAAATTATCAGTAAGTCAAGTAGTAAATGTGCTTCTTGATGAAATGAAAAAGTTCGCCTTCCGCTTTATTAGGTAAGAAAAGCAGCCCCCCTGTCAGGGAATCAGGATCAATATCACAGGGAGGGGATGTTAAACGAAGAGAGCAAGGAAGGGGCGTGTAAGCTCCGCGAGCAAGGCTATAATCAGTGCCTTAGAACTGGTGGCGAGGGGTGGGGTACCTCACCGAGGAGAGGGAGGGGAGGCACCGAGTAGCTTTCGTAGAGAACAAGTCTCGCACGAACATCTGCACCGGAATTTCCAAACCTTCAGCACATTAACACATTAGCACATTAAAATTTAACATCATTATGTAAACAGCTGTTCTAAAAGCCCCAAGTTTTCTTGTTAGTTCTGCTTCGACTGTTTCTCGTGGCACAACCTCATCAGGGTCATGCAAAGGAATGTAAACATACAGAATGTGTCATCTCTAAAAAGAAAGGAAAACCAGTCGACATCACGATACGACAGTTTCAAACCGAACAAAGATACGTTGGAGTTTACTCGGAGGTACATGCCTCGGACAACTAAATTTTCACAATGTGCGACCAAATTCACAGCAAGTAAAGAAGTCTAAGATCACATTTCGATTCGATTACGAAGATCACTCGCGAATCGCTTTCTGACGCGAACCCTGCTCATTCCACAACCTGAGTACCAGACAGAAAAGGGGCTTGTCCGGTCGCCCTGCCCACCGTGCAGGAACCGGTCAATAACGTCTGACCATAATGTTCATTCACCGATATATCTGGAAAAATATATCAATCAAGGACAGGAAGATATTCTACCAGATATTATTCAAATCAATCAACTATCCTTTAAGTACAGACGATTAATTTTAAGGCGTTGTGCGTTTGGCGTCACGTGAGAACCTAATGCAATAAGTCACATTATTTCGAATAAAATTATTACACTGAATTTCTCAAAGAAGTATTCTGATGTATTGGCGGAACTAAGGGGGGGGGGGGGGTTCTGATTTATTGAGTAGCCCAACTCATTGGTGGAACTGGGGCGGGGGGAGAGCTGCAGGGACGTGGGTCCAATTTCTTTCATTTTCGTGCAGGTTTTGGGGAAAAATGGCCAATTATTACATTGGCACCCCCACCTTGGGGGTTAACTCCTACTCCCGTCTGGGAAATACTGGATCCGCCGCTGCAACTGGCTCTCAACAACAAATTTATACCGAAAGGGTGTCCAAAAGGTAATATGACTTCATCTTCAGTGAAAAATTAGGAGTAGTTTTGCAATATTTGACTTTTGTCGAAACAGCAGAAATTTAGGGCCTAAAAACTGGTTTAATATGTTCCAAGGCATTCCCCAAAAGACAATGACCAACCCCGAGTTAATGTGTACAGTCAGCGGACTGACCTCATTGAGTATTCACAAAACATTACTCATTGATGTCAGTGACGTTATTCCAGTTGACATTGCATTATGACGATACGTCACAAAATGACGTACAGGTCTATTCACACTGGAAAAGCGAAAAGAAAATTTGTATTTTGTTCTGTTCACATTACATCAAACGAAAATTAACACAAATTAACTTTAGAAGCGATTTCGATTTCGCTTCAGAGAAAATCGATGAGGTCCTTCCTAGTAAAATCGATATCGCTTTCGCCTTCACTCAGTGTGAACAAGTTTATATACAAAAGGGAAAAAATGTAGATCTAATGCTATCCTCCGTTATTACAGAACCTTTCTTCGAGATACACATTTTTTCGATCAAAAACCGCATGGGGGGACATGCTAAAAATTAACAATCACCACCTAAATTACTTGAGGCCAATTTTATGTCTAGTTGTGATGCCTACTTCCAAAAACTTCTTGACGTGGTCAGTCAGCAATAGACGCCCATTTACAGCGTGATTCACAGAGCCAAGGGCTTCACGGTTTCACGGCTTCGACTGGTTTCATTCCTGTGGAACAGAAAAATCCCTTAAGCCGGGAATGGGGTATGGTCTCTGAAGAGCATTCCAGCCGCAGGCAGTACGCATCCCTTTGCTTCGTGAATCACGCTGTAAATGAACGATTTTCCTTTCAAGTTCTGAAAAAAAGTTACTTTCTCAAGTGAGTAACTAAATGCTAATTGCGTTATTTCCCAGACTGAGACTAGTTGTAATTCCAGCTGATTTCTCTAAATCTGTTTCTTGTCATGTGATAGGGCTGTGCAGAAAAAAGTAAATTTACTC